>CAJVPP010002532.1:0-14511 GCA_910592005.1 Funneliformis mosseae
CAACTGTCGATTTGATTTAATTATAGTTAGTTTAAAGGTACGCCAGTCTTTCAACTCGTTTCACAAATTTACGCCCAGAACAATAAACCTATGGTGAACATGAAATATTTGTGTAACATAAGCAAATGGTTCCATTGAAAGTAACTATATCATTGGTGTCTTATTAAAGAAAAGTTACTTTATTTAGATGATGGAGGATTTAACGTCGTTTCAACGGTCGGTCAAGGACCATTGACCGTTGACCACTTGTATATTAGGGCATTTAATTGATGAAAAAAATCATAATCGATGATTTGATCGGTCTCTCACTCTCTCACACACATGATCGATTAAAAATCGAATTACTTAATTGATCACGTGTGATCGATTTCTTAATCGAATGCATTGTTCGATCAAACAATAAAAGTGAATTTCGATTTTAAATTGATCGATTTTTATTATTAATATAAGCATCAAATTTACAATAAGCTAGTTTTTATTACAAATTTCGTAATTAAATAAAATTCCTATAGTTTATAAATACAAAAGTATTATAATATTTACTTTTTCATTTTAATAATTGATTAACCGTCTTTGGCTTTAAACTGTTCGATTTTGATTCACATCATCATTAAAAAACCGTTCAGACGTGGCTAGAATATAATGTTTCAGGCGAAACTATTTTTCAACATCCGAAATGTTTCACCCAGAGAATTTTTCTATGATCCGAAACTATCCGAAACACTACTAGAATACCAAATATTTTCTAGTATTTTTAAATAAGTTGGAAGCTTCTGTTTATTATCATTCCACCGTTGGAATGGATCCATCGCAGGTAAAGCTTGAGGGTTTCTAAGCTTATCCAAATAGCACTGAGGTTCGTCTTGCTGTTTATGTAAAATATCAAGAATTTTTTTTATACAAAATATAACGATACTATACATAATCGATCATAGTAATTGTTGATCGATTAACCATTGGAAATTTAATTGATTATAATCAATTAAAGTTAGTCCAATTTTTTTGATCGAATCCAATAAACTGTGATCGAAAAATTGATTGACTCAATCAATCATCGATCCTAGATTCAATTAAGGGCCCTACCTAATTAATATATCACTTTATATGAACGAACCAGCCGGTCGATAGTTTTACAGTCAACTAAAAATTTCATTAACTAAGTTATATGATCGATTTATAGCGGCAATACAATTATCTTTTTTGATGTAATAATTTATATAATTTTAAAGGAATCTAGTTCAAATATCACAATATTCGGATTAATTCGAATATACTTTTGTATGTACGAAAATTTGATAAATAATAGTATTATTAAATAAAATACGTGATTTTATTTATATTATTTCTTTCTAAACGGAATTAAAGAAATTAGAGAAACAAAGGTATTTAATTTCGGAATTATCTATTTCAAAATGTATAGGATAATTAGATATCAGTCATTTATTAAGATTTTTTTTAAATTGAAATAAAGTTTTCGGTTGCGTAGATTCAATAATTCGGTAATTGAATTTGAGTTCTTGACACAAATTTTATTTCGTATTTGTGTTATGAATTCTATCGAATAAGTCACCGTAAATATTTTGAATTTCCATCATTACTACTTCGATTGCTAAGGGTTCTTCTGACACTTGTTTAATTTTCTTTTATATGTATCAAAGATTCTTTCTTTCTATTGCATTGTATGTGACACAAGTGTAGTGATTCCCCAAGCTTAGAATTTAATTACAAACCCAAAAGTCAATAAATATTAACTGTGCTCCCCTTAGGCCATTATGCCCTATTCAATTGAAGATACATGTGATATTAATGATTAATGAAAATTCTTTATTGCTGAAAATATAAAAAAAAATAAAGCACAACTCATTGTTCTAACCTCCAATACTGGTAATTTATTCTTTTTCACCAATTGATGGTTTATAAGATTTTCAACATTTCTCTTTTGAATTTCAAGAATCCTGACCGTTTGTTATCACGGACGAAATAGTGCAAATGAGTGGATCTCTTTAAAGATTGTCAGGTATTTTTATTTCAGAGATAGAGCTATCAAAAGGGTTCGTTTCTTTAAAATATAAGATACGGAATTATTTAGGTTGAGTTGGAAAAATAAGTTTGTTATGTGAAACTGAGCGAATTAACCGATACATTTTTAGAATTAGAATAAGGTGCAAGTGTGAATTTATAGCAGTTTTTATTCCTTATTGAAAATAACAACGATCAATGAATAACAATTAATTCACAATATTTTGTTTCGATAATAAGGGAATATAATATCACGTTTATACTTCATTATATCAAATAATCAAACTAAATATCAACACAAATTATCACTTCTCGTCTCACAATGCAATTGCAACAAAGAAACTTTTTATTTAAAGAATTTATTTATTTGAAGAGGAATATTTATTTAGGAAGGTGGCGCAGCAAATCTCATCAACCAATGGCTATTAAAATTTCACTTGATTAAGGGCAACTCCCTGAAAACCGGTCTTGAGATGATTTGAAAATTTTTTACAATTGTTGTTTCGTTAAAAGCGTTAAAAAGGGTTGAATATCTTTCTCTGTAAGCCCATCTTGCGTAAAAATCTAAACCTTGAACATTAATTACTCAAGCATTAGATGCATATCTATTAGGTTTTTCAACCAATAACATGCTTCTTCCAAAATTATAATAATCATAATTTTCGATTATTTTCTTCAGAAGCATTAATTTATCATATAATTAGAATTATGTTAGGAAATAGCATTAGTATGGAAAATTATTGAGTAAAATGAAGTAATGTTGACGCTAAATTTAGTTAATAATATCAAAATTAATCAGTGTTGTCTCAACGTCGGCGCTCTACACTTTCGCAATGTCCAATGGTTTAAACTAAATAATGCAAATCAATAAAATCTAATTAATTAAAACTGCGCAATTACTAAAAAAAAAATAAAAATAATGAACGAAAATTACAAAAATAAAATTATAATATTAAAACGGCGAAAGCGAAAATATTGCGAAGGGATAAAAGGAATGTATTTAAGGTATATTGAATTATTAGGACATCCTGGCATCGAAAACAATCTAAATGCGAAATTATGGTGTTTTCGGGCGGAATATATTTAATGTAACAACTTATGATCCCACCGATGAATTTTGATGGAAGAATCTGGGAAAATTCTCTTTCGGGCACGCTTACCAAACATACTATCTTCGTTAATATGATCCTTAATATACTTAGCATCACCTCATGCATTACAATCTATAGGTATAATTCCTTCAAAATAGTACGCCTAATTTTAATGAAAATCATATTGTAAACGCATAAAACTTGTTTAGGTCGAAATATCTATAAATACAGTTTCCAGAGAATCTAAGCAAATTTCATATATCGCGTCACGGGGAGCTGGTATTGATTTACCGTATTCATGTGATTATTTAGTGGTGGATAAAGTTATGTTTCGGTTCGGTCTGAAGGTAAAATCGAACTGTATTAATGATTTGAGTCTAAAGCTGCCAAGGTTACACAAGAATTTTTTATAGACCATTATGATTCATAACACCTTGTTGTAATACATTATATTCGCTTTGGAAAAAAAAGAATGTTAATTGTATTATGCACAATATTTCGGAATTATGTTTTGAAAATTTTATTAAAAAGATTTTTGAAAGGATCTATTATGATCTATTTTTTATTACGAATTTTTTTTTTTTTTTTTGCGGTTGACTACATAGTTCTGTGCGACATGGATTTAATTGATCCTACGTATTCCCTTTGTTTCTGAATACCTTTACTTCACTGTTCAACTAATTCCTCAACGCAATATTTAATGAACCAACCTTAACCTTTTCACTCCCGTTGATATGGAAGTAAAAAGGTAATAATTAATACTCATATTTAAATTTTTATAACATCATTTTGTATTGCCTATATTTGTATATAATTTTTTAGACTATAAAATAAAAAATTCGGCTATTGTCAAAAAATCAAATCACTTTTTAAGACTAAGAATTTTACATTTATAGTTAAACTGCTTACAAAAATTCAATAAATTGAAATTAATTATAATGAACATATTGAAACACAAAGTATGACATACTCGTTGAATAAATAATGTCAAACTCAACGATAGAAACTTATAAGTCAAATTTTATTATATAATAATATTTGTTTATATCTTGGTTTCAAAATCTTTTTAAATAAATGATTATTATAAAAAGATCATTTTGACAAAAAAATTAGTGATATAATATTACATACAATGACACCTCCATAAGTGCACTCCCTTGGGACCATAATAAAAAAAAATAGCAGAATGTGCAATTGGAGAGGGTGTGCATTTATAGAGAATAAAATATTAAGAGCTCTTATGAGTTGGGACCAAAGCCTACTGTGCATTTAGAGAGAATTTACATAGAATGTGCATTTATAGAGGGTGCACTTATGGAGGTTTTCACTGTATTATTATTATTGTCTCAAAATGTTAAAAATGCACTAGAAAAAAAATAATATATGTGTTTAATTTATCATTTCTTGAAAACTAGATTTTGAATTCTTTTTCTACTGCTTTAAATTGATCATCTTTTATGACGACTTTATGCTCGTCGTTAACGTCATTGATTTTACCTACAGAGGGCTCGGGAATTGGTACATCAGAACCTTTATTTATCTTCCCTTTTAATTCAGGTTCTTCTTTATTACGAAGTCAGTTAATTGCTTGATACAATCTTCCAATGATATTTATTGTCAAAGTTAAACTTGATGAAATAAGCGTAAAAAGTGGAATAATATCGTAATTTATGGTATTTCGCTGGTAGAAAACCTATATATATATATATATATATTTGTTAAAAAATCATTAATTATCTTCGAACATGTAAAATATAATGAATATTCTCTTACCTGAATGAATAATTGAGGAATATCTTCAAGGCAAACGCTTAAACAAGCACCCTAAAAGATTTTTGCGTTTGCTTCATTAGATAATGGAGCTTGGAAAAATGAGAATCCAGCAATATTTGATTAAAGAATTGTCAAAACCTCAATATCTGCACCAGCTAATAAAGTGAATGTAGATGCAACCTTTCCATTTTGTGAAAACCATTCTAAGAACTCTTGATTTGTATTTTCATTTGTTATAATTTAAAAGGCTAAAACAGCATTTAATCCGATAGGAACTATTAAAAAGATAATACTTGGAATATAAAGCCAGTCAACAACTCGAGCGTTTGTGATGACAAAAAGAATATCCATGAGCAAATCAAAAATTATAAGACCAAGTTGTAAGATAGCCATATTTTGTCCCTTTTTTTCTTTTCGTCGCGCCAACAAGAAAAGTATAATTAAAGTTCCTAAAGCAATAAACACCATGAAGCCCTTCGTTTTATATTTATTCCATAGGTTTTCTAGAATTATTTTAATTTTTTTTTTTATAAATTCTTCTGAGAGAATAACTTTTTAAAAATTTTTATGAACTTACGCGTTGTTGGTAACCCATAATTAGCATCTAAAAATTGAGTTGTTCTGCCCAATGAAATTGGTGATACTTCTTTATTTAAGAACATTGTATTTAAATCTTTAATAATTGATTCAACGCTCGTTTCAGTTTATCTTTTGTTTGAATAATGTTCAATGATATTAAATATTGGTTTTCCGGCGAAATGGTGAAATCTACTTGGAATCGACCGTTAGATTTTAGTCGCGAAGGAGGTATTATCCATTAAACTGTAAGTATAAAATTGTTTCTAAAACATTTTAGAAAACTTAAAATATTTAATATCTAATAATTATAAAAAAATAAAATTTTAGATATATCATATTATAATATATCTAAAGGTAGTATTTTTAAACTTTTAAAATTAATAGTTATCAATATATATTAATTTTTTAATTTTTAAAAATAATTTATTATCTAATAATTACAAAAATATAAAATTTAGTTTATTGGATTTATCACATTAAGACCTATTTAAATGATAGTATTTTTATATCTCTAAGATTAATAGATAGCAAGATATATAAGTTTAATTTTTGATTTTTTTTATAATAATTTATTTTTTATTTATCTTTAAAAATTCACTAGATAATTACATTTTTTTTTTGAATTTTACTTAGAAAATATTATAAAATTTATTATAAAAGTATTACTTTTTTAATAATATATTTAAAATAATTAAAAATGATTGTAATTAATAAATAAAAATTTGCCTGCAAATTTGTAGGCAAAACAATTGAAATAATAATTTTGTATATTTTTAATCCTTATATTTTGAAGATTATTTTATATTAGAAAATTTTTTTTAATTAAAAATATCAATTTTACATAAATTATTAATTTATACTAAAATCTGTATTTAGTAACATTTTGTAAATAGAAAAAATTTTTAAATAACACAGGTAGTATAATGCTCTTTATATATATTTTAGTCTTATTTAAATTATATAAATATACTAAGTTTTATAAGCATTAGGCTAGTAATTACTGAGTTATTTAAATTTGAATAAATTATGCTACTTAAAATTTTTTTTACTAACAAAATTTTACTACCGTATTCTTCTATAAATAAGCAACACTTTTTTGTTATAGTGTTGCTTATTTTCAGATAGTTTAATAAAATGAAAGAAATTTGATCATATAACTATCAAATCATATGATTTTTGATCAAATTTTATTCATTAACCTGTTTTATTTTATACAATAATAAAATGGAAGAGAGTTGTTAAAACTATTAGATGTAAGGCTAAAATTGTGAAAAGAATACAAAATTCATACTCAGTTAAATATAAAAAAGAATAAACAATAATATTTTGTAATTTCATAATATTTTTTTTAATTGTAATAATAAAATGCGTTTATAATATATTTATAAAGCTAAATTATTTATTTACAAAAAAAAATTTTATTAAAAAAAAAAAAATTTCAACTTTTTCAGAACTTATATAAAATAGGTATTGCTTATTTTGAGGAATTACTTATTTTCAGAAAAATATGATAAGCACAGATTTTTAATATAAATTAATATTTATATAAAATTAATATTCTTATAGTAGTGGTCATAAGTATCTGACCGCCTGAGATCATCTAAAATTATTATATAACTATCCCTTAAATTTTTCAGAAATATAATGTAACACAATACATGATCACCTATAAATTTATAAGTGTCAATGATACAAAAAAAAAATTTAGATAATCATCAAACTTTCACTTGAAAAATGGAACTTTCTTTAGAGAAATGATATGGAATTGTCTTTTTACGTGAGCATCCAGCTGATCTAAAATTTAGTTTTAGATTTATTGCTAAACAGGTATGTTATAATAAGTCTACAGCTATTTATTGGGTTAAAAGATATCATGAAAATCAGGACCTAAGTATTTCAGAAAGACTGGGGTGGCCTTGTATAATATCTGCAAAACAAGATTACAAGATTGTAAAGATGGCAGAGAAAGAACATAATATAACAGCCATTCAAATATAAGAAAAAATGGAAGAAAAAGGTGTTGGGATTAGTGTAGAAACAGTAAGGTAACGTTTTTGTAAGTCTGGAGGAAAGTTTAGTAATGAAATTTCTAAACCTTTGCTTAAAGAAGACCATTAAAAGAAAAGGTTACAATAGGCAAAAAAATATAAGAATTTTGATTGAAATCGAATTGTTTTTACAGATGAGAGTACATTTCAATTATATACATCAAAAAAAGGTTTGGCAGTTTCCTGGTAGAAAAAAAGTATTTCGTTCTGTTAAGCATCCACCAAAAGTTCATGCTTGGGAATGTTTTTCTGCTTCTGGATTTGGTAAGCTATTTTGCTTTCAGAGAAACTTTAATGCTGAATTTATATATACTATTTATGAGCAAGGTCTTCTGGCTTCTACCTCTAAATTTTTTGGTGAAAGTAACATAGATTGGATCTTATAAGAAGATAATAATCCAAAGAATCAATCAAAAATTGTGAAAAAATGAAAGGAAAAAAATGGCATTGAGATACTTTCTTGGCCATTAATGTTTCTAGATCAAAATCCTATAGAAAACGTTTAGAGGTTAATAAAAATTAATATACAATAAAAAATTCAATCAATTAAAAGGTTAAAGGAGGAACTTACAAAAGAATGAAACCGATTATCACCTGTACTTGTCGCAAATTTGGTAGCTAGCATGAAAAGACGTACAGCTACACTGATAGAGTCAGATAGTGACTACACAATGTATTAATTTTAGTTAGTTGGTTATGTATTTTTAAAATAAAAAAAAATTTTGAATTTACTTACTTGTATCTGAAGTTAGAAGCGAACGGATACTTATGATCGTTACTGTAATTAAAAAAATTTTGTAATATAAAATAATCTTCAAAATCCAAGAATTATAAAATATATAAATTTATAACTAACTCTATTATTTATAATTAATTAATTATAAACTTTTAAACCTAAAAAATGATTACTTGTATTTTTTTTGGTAGCTATTATAAATTATTATAATAATAATAAAATAATTTCTTTTTAATTTCATTTTTTTTGTTTAGTTTTATTTATTTTTATTTTTTAATAATTAATAATAATAATCATAATTTTTAATATATTGAATACTTATTATTCTTAAAATCTAAAATATTAATGAGTAGAATTATTAATAATTAATAATATAAATAATAATAAAAGAAAATTTCATCACAAATCTAACTGCTTTACTATGAAAAGCTAAAGAGTATTACACTCACATTTATCTAAAATAGTAGAATCAATCCTAATCAATATTAAAAAAATTATTATATTTTGATTAATAATCAAAAAAAATAAGCAACATAATAAAAAATATTATTCACCTTACTGCATTACTATAACAAACCAAAGTATTAAATTTACTAATCTAACCTATAAATCATAAATCAAAAAATAAATAAAATTATTAATCAATAATTATGAATTAATTAACTATCTAATAAAATAATTTGTAACATTTAGAATACCTATATAAAAAATTTTTAAATTATGTAATATTATACAAATTTATAAAAAAGAAATTTTGTCTTCCAATAAAATTTGAATTTGAATCTCAAAATTAGTTATATAAGTCTCTATTTTAAATATTTGTATAATGTTATGTGATTTAATCCTATTGCAAAACAATAAGCAATAATTAATTTATTATTAATTAAATAAATAATCAATAATAGAAATAGATAATATATAATATTAAAAAAAAATAAAAATAAAAAAAATTTTATTAAATATTTGATTATATTACTATAATAGATCTAAATCTTTTTTTTAAAAAAAAAATATTTAAACAACCTTTATTTCTTGAGATAGATTCTTTTTTACCTGATTTTTTATCCTTTAATATTAGTGTTAATATTAGTATTAATATTAATATTAGTATAAGATAAATAAAATATATAATAATAGCTAATTTTTAGCATTATACAAATCACCTAAAAAGAAGATTTTTTAAGAAAAAGAAAATATTATTCAAAGGACTAGAAATTTGTTTTATATTAATAAAGTTACATGATTTTTTTATTATAATACTGATCCTTCTTTATTATATTATATTAATCTATAATTTATTTATAATTAAGAATTTATTTAAAGTTCAATTTTAGATATTCTAATTTTAAATAGTCTTATATTTGAATTTCAAAATATTTTATATATAAAATTAAATTAGTTATATAAAATTAACCAATATAATTATACAGTAATCAAAATTAAAATTCAGATAACAAAAAAATTTCATCTAAATTTCAATTACAAACAAAAATTAATTTTAGTTATAATATAATTATTATTTGATAAAAATAAATTTTTTTTTTTAAATTTAAATAATATGCTAAGAATTAGGATAATATTTTAAAATTTGTTTATTATATATTTATATTAGAGTTAATTTTTAATGTTAAGAAGGTAATATAATATATTATTTATATATTTAAATACTATCCCTTAAAGCGTAGATATAAATTAGTTATAAAATATTGTAAAAAAAATAATATTTTAATATTTAGTAATTATAAAAAAATAAAATAAAGTTTTTTAGATTTGTCATATTAAGATATATCTAATAATAGTATTTTAAAATTTTTTAAAAATTAATAATTATTAATCTATATTAATTTTTCAATTTTCAATTTTTTAAAATAACTTATTATCTAATAATTAAAAAAATTTAAAAATTTAATAACTCTTTCTAGCGATTACTTAACCAAGAATTTTTACGTAAAAAATGTATATGTTCAAGAATGACTACAACTTAATCTATAAATAAAAATAAAACTTCTCTTTCAAACTTCTTTCTCTCTTTATTTTTCTTAAATCCTCTTATTTCAAAAACAGTTTTTGTTAGTTCAAATGGTGGTATTTTTTTGTTAAAAATATTTTTTTAATCACTTCTCTTAGCTATTTTTTCTATTTTTTCTCCTTTTTCTTTTTGCTCATAAAAGTAAACATCAGAAAGTATCCCAAATAATGATCAGTATCAATAATAACTTTAGATCAACCAATAACATATGATAACTTTTCCATTATTTTTCTAATAAGTACACTTTTTTTAGATTTTTGATATTATAAAGTCTGCTAATCTTAGCAGGATTTTTCAGTTCTTGCAACTATGTGATTTAAGCTCTGTATAATGATTGCCAGTGATTGTAATCTGAATTGACAAATATTTAGCATAAATATTTGAGAATATTGAAGAACCTTTGATAGAACTTAGTGATTATTTGCTTTTCTATTATAAAAGGTCATTATAACTAAAAATTAACAGGCAATTTAGCTAGAAACTTATTGGAATCAAAATTTTTTTATTAGCTTTTTTTTGGTTTAACAATAGTTGAAATTACTTATTTTGTATTAAAATTAAATTTAGAATAGAATTATTGTTAGGTAAAAGAGAGGGGTGTAATAATAATCTAGTTATCATATGTTGATGGAATTTCTATTAATTAATTATCTCTGAAATATAGCAGAATAACTGATTAACCTGAGGCTAGTAAGTTTTTAACTTGCAAAGATATTTTAAACAGTTCAATTTATTTTTTTTACTATATATCTGATTTTTAGGATTTTTATGTATTAACCTATTGGATTTAGAATTTTCATAATAAATATAAGTAATATTGCATTTTTAAAAAAAATAATTACAAGAAAATAAAAAATTTAATTTGTTAGTTTTATCTTATTAAGACCTATTAAATGATTATATTTTCATATTTTTAAGATCAAAAAATAGCAAGATATATACTGTAAATTTAAAAATTTAACTTTTTTTTATAAAATTTATCATTATTTATCTTTAAAATATCACTAATTAATTACATTTTTTTTGAATTTTTACTTAGAAAATATTATAAAATTTATTATAAAAATATTAAATTTTAAATAAATTATTTTAAAATTATTTAAAATTATTATAAATAATTTTAATTATTAATAAATTGCAAACAAATTTGCCTGCCAAATACTTGAAGGAATAATTCATTAATTATATTTAATTTTACTTATTAAATTTTGAAATATTAAATTTTATTAAATATTGAATCCATTTAAAATAATAATGATAAATATAACTAAACAGTTGTTAAATATATTATATTTTGTTAATTTATTAAAAGTTAAAATTGTTATTTTTTATCAAATTTTAAATATAGAATACATATTAAAATTTATTTATTATAGGTAATTCTAATTTATTAAATACTCTAATTTATTAATATTAGTCAAATCAAAAATAAGACATGCAAAAAATCAACCTAAAATTGGCAAATTATTAAAAATCAGTTTAGTTGATTAGCATATATAAGAAATTAGTTAAGAATCAGTCAAAAATTAACCTATCTTATATTTATAGTTGATTAATATCTAATTTATATCTGATTGACATATATTAAAAATCAGTTAAATATATCAAAATAAAATAAAATTAAGAAAAAAATATACTGATTATTGATATCAATAGAATTAATAGCCAAATTAATTTTTCAAAAGATTTAGTTCAGTCTAAATTATACATTTAGAATGATTATATTTTTCTAATAAATGATAACATAAAAATTCATTCAATTTAGAATAATTATATTATTTTAATTGAATAAAAACTAATAAATCATTTAATTGAAATAATTGATTGTAATATTTTAAATAAATAAAAACTAAAAATCATTTGATTAGAATGATTATATCTTTCTAATTGAATAATAATTTAAAAATTATTTAATTGAAATAATTGTATCATTTAATTGAATAAAAATTAAAAAATCATTTAATTAAAATGATTGAATCATTTCAATCAAACAAAAATTTAAATTTATTCAATTAGTATGATTGTATCATTTAATTAAATAAAAACTAAAAAATCATTTGATTAAAATGATTATATTATTCTAATTTAAAAATTATTTAATTAGAATAATTGTATCATTCTAATTAAAAGAAAATCAAAAAATCATTTAATTAAAATAATTGTATTATTCTAATTGGATACAATTTAATAAATTGTTTAATTAAAATGATTATATCATTTTAATTAAATGAAAATTAAAAAATATTCAATTGAAATAATTGTATTATTCTAATTGAATAATAATATAAAAAATTATTCAATTAGAATAATTGTATCATTCCAATTAAATGGTAAAATAAAATTGTTCAATTGAATTTATTGTATTATTTCAATCAAATGATAATACAAAAATTATTTCTTTGAAATGATATTTTTTATTATTCCTTCAAAATAATTCTTTTATTTTCTAAGAAATATTTTTTTTATCATTCTTAAGTAAAGATAGTATTAAATCTAGTAGTAATAAATGATAAATAAGCATTACAGAGTTGAAACTAGTTGCAATATTAATAAAATTTAAGTTGTAACTAGTTGCAACTGATGACAAATAAGCATTACATAATTGCAATTAGTTGTAACATCATCTTTATTCTTAAGGAATAATTTTTTATCATTTCTTTAGAATGATTCTTTTATTATTCATTTAGATCAATGTATTATCGTTCTTATTAAACAATTCTATTATTATTTATCTAAATCAATGTATTATTATTAGTTTATAATGATAATTTTAATTATTTCAATCAAATGATTTTTTTATTATTTATTTGAATTGATTATTATTATTCTAATCAAATAATTCTATTATTATTCATTTGGATTGATGTATCATCATTTCAAATAAATGATTTTTATAGTATTTTTTTTGAAATAATATATTATTAATTTAATAAACTTATCTTTTAGATTAAACTAATAATTCAATATTTCCTTGCTAATATAATATCAAATATTTGAAGTATTTATCAAATTAAATGAATAATTTTATTAATATTGATTTAATATATTATTTAAGTTTATTTCTAATATATAGAAGCAGTCAGTAGAGAAAATCATTTTTTATTCAAAAATTTTTATTGTTCACTTTGCTGATCATAATCATATAAATAAATAAAATTACTTAAAATTTGTAGATTTTCACTTTTTCTATTGATCGCTTCTTATATATAGAAATATTTATATAAATAAGTTTAATTTTTTCATATTTTAAAAATAAATTTAACTCAAACTTTATATTTTACAATTGTTTTAAAATTTCTCTTTTTACATGTTATTAAAATGTTAAAAAAAATTAACTTAAAAACAAAAAGAACTTAAATTAAATTTTATTAATCAAATAGTCAACTTTTAAATAATAAACTATTTTTACTTTTAATAATAAAAATATATCTCTATCTATCAAAATCAGGTGATAAAAAAAAACTAAAATTTAAAATAATAAACTGATTTTTTTTACTTTTATAATTAAAATATATTTTTAGCTATCAAAATTAAACAAAATTTAAATTAAATTTTATTAATTAACCAGTTAACTTTTTAAATAATGAACTGATATTTTTATTTATATAATAATTTTAAATGATTTGGTAAGAAAGTATAGATTTTTTATTTTTATTTTATTTATTATTTTTACATTTTAAAATGATATTCAAAGGATTTTTAAGAGAAAAATAAATCATATTTTATTAATTTATTCTTTTTTTAAAAAATAGCAATATTATGATAATGTATATTAAGACAATTTAAGGGAAAAATAATTATATTTTATTATTATATTATAATTTTTATATAATATTTCCTTTTTTAATTATATTTTAAATAGAAAATTAATCAGTAAGTTTAATATTTTTTATGTTTTTCAAATTATATTAGATTTTATCATTAATAAATTTTAATATTTAATAATAAAATATATCATTTTATATGCTTATTTGACCAAATTAATGCTAAATTGTAAGCTGATTTATGGTGTTAGTGATAATCTGTTTGCGTAACTAAATAACTGTATCAACAAACGTCACCAATGATCACTAGGAAAATCGTGATCACCATTTTTACTGATTTCACTACTATCACAGCTATCATTGTGATATTCATTTCATTGTTATAATGTTTATCCTTATTTTATTTATTATATTTATTATCATAGTTATATTTACTTTCACTATTATATTTATTATCTCTATCTTATAATTG
>CAJVPP010002533.1:0-14501 GCA_910592005.1 Funneliformis mosseae
TAACTATGATAATAAATATAATAAATAAAATAATGATAAACGTTATAATAATGAAAATGAATATCACAATGATAGTCGTGATAGTAGTGAAATCGGTGAAAACGGTGATCACGATTTTCCTGGTGATCATTAGTGACGTTAGTTGGCGCAGTCATTTAGTTGATTATCACTAACAACGGCTAAATATCAACTTTTTATACTTTTCAAATATTATAATTATAACAATATTAATTTAAAGCATGATCTTTGTGTGACTGACGTAATAAACTAGTTATTGGTTAGATGGATAAAATATTGTGTCACCCCTCGATATTTTACCACCAATAACTATTCTTTACTAAGTGTTGGTTCTGAAAGGGTGTGACTATAAAAACATTGAGATTATAAAGGGGTTTTTTTTTATAAAGCATTAATAGGTCTTATAATAATGGATTTATATGATGTGATTGTACAGGGTGACCACAGGTCCTGTTGGTGGAACTGCTACACGTGACCATAGTTTGGCCTAATATGCAAAAGGAATGGAAACGAAACCATATAATAATGAAGTAATTAGCAAAACGTACCTTCACGGACCGATCATTTGTTCCTTTCCTTTTCTCATCTTTATACCAAGTACGTATTCGAACACATTGTTGAATCATCCAATTTTCACATTTTATATTCCATAAACTAATTTTTTGGGACTATGAGGCTATCTCGCAAAGTATTCATGCCTATGTGAACATACTAATATTAAGAAAGTGGTTCAATATAAATATGACAATATATAAATAACCTCAAATGTACCTCTACATCACAAGGGGAAGATCCAGTTTGTAATATGTGCCACATCTGGGCAGATAGTAACATCAGCTGCTACTTTTAAAGTGGATCTGTTATAGGAAAGATCATAATGATCTTTATGAAACGTAAAGTGTTATTATGATTCAAAGATCAAGCAAAAACTAGAGAAAAGCCTCTTACATGGTTGGCCTAAAACATTTATTGGGAGATTGATAAATATGCCGCTGTTGGGGACTTTAAAATAACCTTGAAGCAAAGTAATAACGGCTTCGTACGCTGGTATAGCCATATCAACAATGTAAACGTTTTTGCTTTCCCAATAAAAGTCGATTCGTTGCGATCAAAGGTATTAATTATACTCATTCAATGAAACGTTCTTCCCAATCTGTAATGGCAAACTGTAAACCATACGAGTTAACATTCAGTAGAGCCTAAGGAAACTGGTGAAACAACACTTACTTTGCATCTTCTAAACTAAATTTTGGAAGTTCTGGATAGTTATGGACTATGGCATCAAATTTATTTCGAATTTTCTTTACTTTTCTGACTGCTATTTTCCAACTAAATTTGGAGTCAACATTTTTGAAGAGGGAATTCGTGCAAAAAATGTAAAAAAAAAAAATAAGAAATATATCTGACGAAAATGATTATTTTTTTTTTTTCTGATTTCAACGGAAAATATATTCTGATGTTGGGAATTTTAGGGGTAAAATTGGATATGAAAAGCAATAAAAATCTCCGTTGTTGTCTTGTTTGGAATGCAGTTATTACACTTATAACAACTTTGTGACATTATTTATAACATATTTGAAATAAAAAATCAACAAAAATATTTAAAATATATATCATTTAATGTTCTATAAAAATCGACCCCTTAAAATCCAATTTAATTCCGGCCGAAACATCATAATTTCGCATGTAAGATTGTTTTTGATATTGATAATTATGGTTAGTCCTTTGTAGATCATTTTTGACCGCTTCTTATTATTGCATACACACACTGTAAACCTTCTTTTCTTCCTTCGCTTTCGCCGTTTTAACATCATAAAGTCAACTTTGTAACTTCGTTTATTTTTAAAAGCCCGATTTCTTATTATTTTATTTATATAGTATTTACGCAGTTTTAATTAATTAGTTTTAGTTTAATATTACAGTATTAACATTGCGAAAGCGAAGAGCGGCAACATTGATTGATTTGATAAATTTAGCGTTTCCTTCTGCTTACAATACGAAATTGTTTATAAATCATAAACGAAAGAATTGAATACAACAATATTTTTCAGCTAACTTTTTTTCGTAGATTTTATATATTGTTTATTGAAGAAACAAAAATAAATGACGTAATACACGAAGTAATTTTTATTTCTTTTATTGGATAATGAAACTTTTAAATCAAAGTTATTTTATACGAAATGAAAATGATTTGTATTTTCTAACCAAGAATAAAAATATTGTAAATTTGGTGTGTTTCTTACTTTGGAACTCATTTAAATGATGAAATTATTATAACGATGATGACTTTCTTTTTTTTTTTATTTGATACTTTTTGAAATATTCGTTCAAGACGCGAAGATAATGTTTAACAGTTTATCGTTTTAATTAATAATTCTTTTAATTCATTAATTCGTTAACTTTTTAGCGGTTTTAAATTTAAGATTAATAGTGAGATTCGTATGACATTAATAAAGAGAACATAATCTGCAGATATTGAACGAATATTTATGTCTAAAGCTTAATGCCAATCATAATTTCATTGGTCAGAAATATATAAAGTGGGAGATTAAATTTACCAGAAATGATTGGACTAAAATAAATATGTTTTTGACATTTATTACAATACGATTATACAACAATATTACTTTCATTACTAATATAATGGTTTAAATAGTAATAATACATAATAACAATAATAATGGAGCGAAGTCCCGCCCCCGAAAAACACAATATGCTAGCTTTCTTGTTAATAAATAAAATAAAAGTAAAAATAAAATAAAATTGAAAAAAAAAAAACTTAAGAATATAGAATGGAGTAATAATTTAACTTTTAACAAGAGAATCAAGGAAGGCAAGTTGATCATCCGGAATGCCGGTAGCGGAAGATATAATCTTTCGAAGGGAAGAACGGAATTCCTCAATAGAATTGTATGTAAGACTTTTGACTCCATTTTTTTCAAAGTAAGCAAATTTCGATTTGCTTTTACTTTGATGATGAACGATAACCAAGGAGTCACAACGTATCTCCTTGAGATCGTTATAAAGAATTTCCACGAGACGTACAAACTCGTTTTCTTCTAGGTATTTCTTGATTTTTGTAGAAAAGATTTTGTTTTTACTATGAATGTTTTTGAAACGTTTAAGGATCTCTTGCGCAAAACTTGATTCATTTAGTCCGATAAGAATCAAAAGCCGTATCAGTCGAAGGATAATTGTCAAGTAAACCTGCTCATTGCAAAACAACAGGTCGAGAAGCTGTTGAACTTGATCGATGGAATTATTAATTGCAGACAGATAATTCTTTCTGCTGTAAGTATTTCGACCCGGAATGAGCGATTTCGAGGTAAATGCTTCAAAATAATTAATCAGATAAGCTCGAGGAAGACATAAATCGCAATACTTTTGACCAACTGTGAAAATCAAAGACGTGGTAAATTCCAAGAGAGATGTAAGATCTCCAAGAGCTTCGATCGAAACCAGATTGAATTCAATATTTTTTATGGTATGATTAATAAACGTCATTGAGCTTATGATCGCGGGAATTACTTTATTAGAATAAAGAAACGAGAAAAACAGCGAGAGATGTCTCCCAACTGGAACTGCTTGATAATTTCCACAATAATATTCAAATCCAACGGGCAGATCGTTAGGGTGTGAAAGTATTTTTGTTTTCGACATCTCCTGACAGAATTCATCAATAACACTTTTGTCCTGCAGTTGTTGTATATAAAACATACATTTTAACATAACCTCAAAGTTGTCAGCATTCCTGGACTCCTCAAATAACCATTTCTTGTAAGCTTCATTTATAAGGCCATCACGAGTGTGATTAGGAAGGTTGGAAAGAGCCATGTAAATAACCTCTGGGCAGCTTGTATGCGGTGATTGATAGCGCGTGTGACATTTTACAAGATTTTCGGCTCACCAATTTTGTGATGCAAGGAACTCTCGACTTTTCTCTTTAAGTAGTCCTTGGCGGTATAATACATCCAATTGTCTCACCACTGTGTATTGGAGTTTTGCAAGTTTCAGGCGCTGGAACAGAAGTAATGGTGTTGGAGTTACGTGATGCATTTGGCAATTTGAAGAATGACAATTACCCGATGATGCAAAATCATAGCAGACTATTGAGGCTATATCCAGATTATCTCTACCATCTTGACTGACTTTCGAAATTAGGTCGTAGATATATGAGATAAGGAACTGCGAAATTTTCTGATGCACAACATCCAAGTCATAAACCTTCCAACTGTTCGTATTTGCTTCATTATTTTTATGTTTGATATCCATTAGGTAATAAAGAGGGTTGTAAAAAGAAATTTTCCGTCTCCGAGGATTATTTATTTTGCTTTCAAAGCAGAAAAAAATATCTTCGAATACTTTCGAGATTTTTGCAATTTTGTCTTTTTTTTGTGGTGCTAAATAAGGAAATGCCAACTTGCACAGTCTCAGCAGGCATTGTAATCGCTCATCCCAATACTTGATATTAATATCAGATGGTGAAGGGAACTGCAGCCACATGATTACTGCAAAAAACTCAGTGACAAGCTCTTCATTTTTCATGAAAAATTGTCCGCACTCATATATTTTATTAAGATCCTTATTTATATAAGAAATATATAACTGAGACTCTTCCATCAGACTCTTTGATCTCTTAGTTTGAATTTTAACTTTGGAGATCGCTTTGGCCGCTTTGGATTGGAGCCTACGTAATTCCTGTAGGTAACTTGAGCTTGTGAAACCTGTAATCGTCTCTTTCAGTACAATAGCTCTGCATAGGCACAATAGATACTGAGATGCATTAATTGTATTCTCGTCAATATCTACCGAACGGATAAGCATATCGGCAGCCTCTTCGAACTTATTTTGCGAAAGAAGATTATCTGCTTCTTGGCGAAAGTGAATATTGAGTTGTCTGATCGTTTCACCGTTGATATCTTGCCTGTGCCTTATTCCATAGTTTAAACAAAGCATTATTATTAATAATATTATTATTTTACGTATTGACAGTCAATGAAAGATTATTACGGGAATTTACAATTATTTTTCTGGTTACCTTTTAATTAATTCAGTTACCATATCATAAATATCGAGATCCTTATTAAAATAAGAAATATATGATTGAGACTCATCATCAAGACTATTATATCGTTCATGAGTTTTAACTTTTGAGATAGTCTTAGACGCTTTGGAATGGAGCCTACGTAATTCCTGCATGCTTGAGCTTGCGAAACCTATAATAAGCGCTTTCAGCACAATATCTCTGCATAAGCGTAATAAGTGCTTAGACCCATCAACTATATCGTTATCATCAACCGAACGGTTAAGCATATCGGCAGCCTCTTCGAGCTTATTGTGAGATTGAAGGTTACCTGCTTCTTGACGAAAGTGGAGATTGAGTTGATTGATCGTTTCAACGTTGATGTCTTGTCTGTGCCTTATTTAATGTATAGACGAGTGTTACGCTATTATTAATTTTTTTTATGATGGAAGATTCTTAAGAGGAATTTAAGGTTGCTTAAAGCTTACCTCCGAATCAAATCAGTTATCATATCATTAAGATTGCCATCTTTATAGGCAAGAGCCGCGTCATCGTACAGTTTCGCCTTTTCAAAATACCCACCTGCTACGTTCCACATCTTGACCTCAAGATAACAACGCGCGGCAGGCTCAAACATTTGTGATTCAGAATAGAAATCACCGGCTTTTCTATACATTCCTATGTTCTGAATGTTTTAAATTTCATCATGCAATTTTAAATGCAAATGAAACACATTAGACTAGGATTGAAAGGTTGAAGTATCTACGCAATATAGACTATATAATCCGTAAAAGTTTCGAGAAAGTAAAGTTATACCTCATAACATGAAGCCGCCTGTGGCAATCGAGAACATTCTTCAAAGGCTTCAGCAGCAGATTTAAAATTGGACCTCACTGTTTTTTCATCAAAACCACTTACGAAAGAAGTCCTGGCAATCTGTTGAAGATGATACGCACGAGCTAAATTTTCGGCTTTCTCATTTCGACTCCTTTTGAAGCAGAAAATGGCCTAAATGTGATTCTGTCAGGCTTAGTAACTCGGATCAATTTGGTGTCGTGCTGAATAAATTTAAGCATTTACCTGTTCATACTTCTGTTGCTCAAAGAACGCCTTACCCTCAAAATTCCACTCGGACGGACTGCTTTTCTTAGTCAAGGTGAAGATGTCTATTTCATTCGTTATTTTAACTAGCTTTTTGTGTTCCCAGTATGTCCGAATTGACTCACTCAACTTAGCATCCTCATCAAAAATCCAGAGATGTTCTCTGGCTCTGGTTATTGCAACATAGAGATGTTTGAGTTCCGAGGAAAGGATATAATGCTTCTCGGGAGAGAATTCCCGATTCCCCTCAGAATGATCATCCAAATCAGAGAGAATTACTCGCCACTAAATAGGATGCATATATACATAATCCGAACAGCTTTTAATAAATTACTATATCGTGCTTTAAAACACATTTTAATAATATCACACCTTTAAAAGTGCAGTCGAATCAGTAAAGAAATTATACAATAGCACATCATTAAACTCCATGCCTTTGGCCTCGAACACAGTTAAAACCAATCCTATGTTGCTGTTTATATCTTTCACACGCTGTTTAGCCGTTTCATTACGTACGATAATGACCTGGCTAGCCCCAAATTCAATATTTGCATCTTCATTTTCGACATCATTTCTATAGGCAAAAAGGTTTCCAGCTTGACAATCCTCGATGATGAGAGGCTGTGGACCACCAACCTCACTGAGTTCAGGTGAAAACTTGTCAATAGAATCAGGAAAGAATTTCCAGAGGAGGTGTATTACTGACGAAGCAAGTTCAAGAATCCCTCTGTGGGAGCGGTAGTTAGTGTTTAGTTCAAACTCTTTTGGTTTTATGGGATTGTAATGAATGTTTTCGGTCAGGTCTCGTTTGAGATTCCATTGGTAAATTAATGCGTATAAGTCTATTTTAATTAAAAAATAAGAGATAAGAGAAAGTTGACGTAACTATTTATTCTCGGACATAAAAAAAAAAGCATACCTCGGAATCGGAAAGTGGACCCTCGAGCAATACATTGCGCTACATCTCCTGCCATAAAAATGCTGTCAGCGCGGTCAAAAAGTTTCAAGATAAGCTCGTAATCTATGATCTGGTTATCCTGACATTCATCAATGTACACTTCATGAATGTGAGGTCCACCAAATGTTCTTGTTTTGGTTGCACGTAATATAGCCAGAGTTCTACGAAAAAGGAAATGTAAATCTAATTAAGCCCTAATTAAACTAAAAAAAAAAAAATACCGTCTTTACCGATCCACCGAATCAAAGTCATAATTCCGCGACTTCATCATCTCATATCGCTCAAATAAATCATAAACCTCATCACGATTGTGACAGAATGCTGGGTGTTTCCTGGTACTCATAGACCGGTATTCTTCCCTTGATAGATAGTCTACCTCAATATTCGTGCCCTTCAGATTATTATCGAAAAACTTTTTAAATGGCAAAATCGAAAATTCTATATTCGTAATGCTTATTTATAGTTTCATACCTTGATAATTGAAAACTCAGAGTAGACCAGTTCGCAATCCAGCTTTTTTCTATAATAATCACTGAAATGAGGCCAATATTTCTTTTCGAAAAGATTGTAGTCAACAAAGTGAGCCCACGAAGCGTTTGACATGCTTGCAAAGGGAGTCCTGAAACGGAATTCCCCCTCATCGTATGCGTTATCATTATCAGCATCGTGCCTTTGAACTTGTTTGGTGGTCAACATTCGAGTGTCAATACCGTAGGTTCCCTGAAGCATTTCTGAAAACTTGTTGAAAGTAACGAATAATGGGAAATGATGATCCGTCAGCAGACGGAACGAGTTCGGAATTTCACCCAGAATTTTCTTCTCATCGTCCTCCTCGTGCATGTTATCATCATCAAGTTCCTTATTACTGTCGTTATCCTTCTTCCACTTAAGAAACCGAGCCTTCGTTAGTTTCTCTCCGCCAAGTTCCGCCGATTTTTGCAACTGGCTGAAGTATTTCTTTACTCGCAAGCATAGAATGGGATTCAACGTAATAAATATTTGCCTTTTGTACAAGTACTCATCATTGCCACGCGAAGACGGCGTTTTGTAAAGTTGACTTTTCAGATAAGAGACGAGCTGTCTGAATACGATGCATGTAGTCTTGCCGGTCCCTTTATATCATATGAAGAGGATAAAAATCAACAATTTCGCTTGTTATTAGCTGAAACTAGATTATTACTAACCCGATCGACCATAAACGATGGCCGACGTAGGATCGCTAATTATCTCGTACTCGGTCTTGGACACTAGAAAAGCGAAGTCAGAGCCACTCTGGATGAGCGACCTGAACAAATCCTGCGAGAAAAATGGTTTACTTAGGAATTTGTTCGTCGAATGTTAATACGACGATCCTTCGTGCATACTTTACCTTAGATATAGGTATAAATTTATTTGTAACAAACATTTTATGGACTTCTAATAGTCTATCATTATCCAACTCGTTGTTGGTGAACCTCGTTCCCTTATCTTTAAAATAATCCGGTAAAACGACATGGTCTTTGCTCATCCTTAGGATTGAGCACCGACGAATATATTCGGAAGTGTAGATCTTATGAACTCTTTTAAGGGCTTTTAATGTTGTATCAAATTTTTCTTGACTTGAAGTGATAGTCCAAACCTTTACATGTTGCATATACAAATATTTATGGATAGAGAACCCATAGTCAACTTGCCAGAGGATTTTCAGATTGTTATCAGGGAACTCCACTTTGTAAACGGGAACATCGTAAGATGACGCTTCATGTTGGAGACCATACTTTTTCCACGCCCCGGATGATAACTGCCTAAGTTTTTTCATGACCATTTCAATGGTGAGAGGTAATTCTAATTGCATATCTTTGAAGTCTTCATTATACAGAATTTCCCGTAAGTCATTGATCGTGCTTTCGCTGAGCAGAATTTCCCACGGTCCAAGTCTGTCCTTATCATTGAATTCGAATGGAAGTTGAAAATGACGTCCCCGTATTTCACTTTCGACATTTGCTTGCTCCATTTGAAATGAAAATTCAAATTTTTTTTTTTTAAAAAAATCCTAAAGAACCAGTAATAATAAATTTGTGATAAGACTAATTTTAGAATTTTTTTTTTTTTTTTTATTATTACTGTTTTTTGAATTTCATTAGAATTTCATTATTTATTTCAGCTTTTTCTTGGCTTGGGTTAATTGTAAAGCAACCGAAAAAGAGACGATCAACAATTTCCGGAAAAACTAAAATTGTTATAAATAGAATATATGTTTGCCGCAGCATTAGTTTAGTGAGTGAGTTACATTTTTGTCAGGAATTAATTATTTTGAAGGATGCATTGACATTAATTTTCCGAGTTTGTAATTGGGATAGCCTTTTTTACGATCAAATAAATGATGCGCTAATTGTTTTCTGGCGTTTGAAGCTTATCTAACATTATTAATTTTAACTTCTCTTTATAAATTTAAGTGAAATCGATCATTTTTAATTTGTCATAACATAATTATGTAAACGATTCTGGAAAAAATAAAAATAAAAATAAAAAAAAAATTATATTACAAATCACGTGACAACAAAGAAAGTTCATATTTTCAAATAAATCGAATTGTTCATTATTATTTAAATAAAAATCTTTCTTTTCACTTTACATATTGATATCTTCAAAAGTTAAGTGCACTCCAAATAAGGATCTGTACGAATGAAAATAAATAGATCAACCGCAACTGTGCCTCAATTAAAGAAATTTAACGAGATCCCGAGTTTTGGAAAAGGGAAGGCAATGTTCAATTACTGTGCTCATGTGAAATTTACTGATATTATTTGCAAATACATGAATCAAAATAATCAAATAGATGCTTAAAATATTAAAATCGATTTGATGATTTTTTTAAAACTTCATTCAAAGATTTGAAATCTTACTAAAGTTAAAAATCTTTATTAAATAATTAATAAAAAATATACCAACTTTAATAGAAAATAAAAATATTTTTATATTATATTAAATTGATGTATAGATATATACACATATATATCTTACAGTCCAGGATGTCTTTAATTGGGAATTTTTGAAAAATTCTCCTTCTTTACACTCTCTTTCTCCTTGCGAAATCCATTGACTATTTTTTGGTTGAAATCGGAAATCGTCCAGAGAAAACATTATATCAATAGATCGTCCTTAAGGTTCATACATATCCATTCTAAAAACCTTTTCACGTGTGACACGAGAAAGGATTTTAAAATCTTACATCATCTCACTTATAATTAAGCCTCTTCAGAACGTCAGGTGGGTCGTAAACGTTAATTATCCATCTACTTCCTTTCTGAAACTATGAAGGAAATACTTGTCTTTTAAAGGAAAAAAATAAACTGAGATCATTAAGATTCTAGGAGTTTTCGGTGTTGTAAACACGACCTTGTTAGCACGCGGGATTGACCTATTTACGCCGAAGCGTCGCAATAAGTAAGTAAAAAAACTCAATAAAACTTACCCTAGGTTTCAAAATCCAGATTTTTTTTTCGTATTTAGATCCCATGAATGCAAAAGGACCATTTGTCATTGAATTTTAAAACTCAAAATCATTAATGTGTAATTTAAAAATAAGCAATATATATAATTTGCATGGAAACCCATTACAAGTACAACAAACCTTGACAAGAAGAACGACTTTGGGAAAGCGCGTTCATAAATTCAGCAACGAAATAAAAGTTTGGAAGCCGAAATACCTTATAAAGTGAAAAATAAGAATAAAACCTTTAGATTTTAAAAATCAAAGTATTATATAACGAATAGGAATTTCATGTAAGGGGAGTTAGGAGTCAGTTCTTAAGAGTCAATGTATTAAAGGGACGACCTATTTGAAGAAAGGGATAATACTTGTCTATAGAAGTGAACATCCCGGGGACGACGAGCAAGCAATATTTATATTTCACATGGAAACCCACGATAACAATACCTTGTCAAAATCACGAACACTTTTTGAGAAAAATTTTAACAACGTAAAATTTTAATAAAGAAAGTTTGATTGTTGACGAGAAAAAAATTAAAACGATATAAATAATAGATTACGCATACTTATTTCTAAATTTAGCAAGTACTAAACATTAGCCACACCCGATCCGATCCTTTTTAATCTTTCGATATTGGGCTTTAAATGGCAAAAGAAAAACTATTGACAGCAATGACATTCAATTCAATTGTTTAAAAAAAAAAAAATCATTTTGATCTTGAATATCGACGTTTTTTTTTACCTAATACGATACGATTGACACGATTCAAAATCAACGTAATCTGTGTCTGGTGGCTTAATGTTGAACAACCTTACATAATCAACGTTACATAACCATTTATTGTTAATTTAAAAGGAAATGACTTGTTCAACAATAAATATTACTTTGAATAATTAAAAGACGAAGAAAATTCTATTTAAATATTTATTTGCTAGTTAATGTTAAATGACAGTTGTAATTTTATGGTGACAAAATTTGTTTTCGACATATAGCCTTCAAAAGAACTTTGATTATAAACGGAGAATAAGAAAGGGAACTCTCAATTTTATTACACCAACTTCAAAACTGAAGAGGTATGTATATATTGAATTTTTTATAATTTGTTCTTTTTGAGAAAAAAAAATTTTTCATAACGAGGAAAGTAAAGATTAAACAGCTTTTATTCTATAAGATTTTTAAACGATGTCACGAAGAACAAGTTCATGCTCGAGGAATATACGTGCTGTTGTCGCGCCAAGACGACCTTCTTCGGCATTTCCTTATTACTATCTACCCCTTCTGCAGCTGTACCTTCTACTCTTCTACAATTATTTTATCTATTACTTATTCAAAATTATCATTACTTTGAATTATCTAAAGTATTTGATAAACTACAATAATCGTGGAAAGCTTGCTAAAGCACCACAAAATAAAACAGGAATTATGATTATTGATGATTTCGAATATTAGTTCAAGAAATTATGTCAAGCATTCAAAGAACTATTCGATTAATCACTATTCCACTTTCCTTGTTTCTTCTTCAATATTCCTCCATTGTCTTAACCTACCCATCCTTCTTTCTCTTCATATTTCTTCATCTCCTTTATTTTATCCTTTTACCCACTGCCGCCATAGGTCCTTTTTATCCATTACCGTCTTCTTAGGTGGCCATCTAGATCCACCTTGCATTTTTATTGAAACCCTTATATCCCTAGTCCATGGCCAGAGCCAATGGATCTTTACATCATGTAGTTAAATCTAGTTAATTAAATTAAAAAAGTTGCTAAATATCATCAAAAAAATTTAATAAAAATATTGTAACACATATAACAACTGGGCGTCATTGAATATTGAATACGTGAATATAAAGTACCTTCGCCGCACATCAACCTAATCTATCTACTATTTCAGGTAAATAACACTATTCATAAGTAAATTATATATGATCAAGTTAAAAAATTTGCCGAATAATTACAATATTGGATTTTCGGTTCGATTAACAAATATCTCTTGTATTTATTGAGCAGACGGTTATATAGATTTGTTCTATTGGTGAAATTTTACTAATAATCCACTATACTATATTGAGATTTTAACTGAGAAAGCGAAAAAAAGTATTATAGTCCTCATACGACATGCTTACTGTCCATTTTTTTTTTTTTTTTTTTTTTTTTTTTTTTGAAGAAGAATATAAGAACTTAGACCTTGCCATGTACTTCAATTATAGATGAGGGACGAAGCCCTTAATAACAGTCGAAACTTAGACGAAACTATATTAAAATCATAATAAGGGATAGGACGAAACCCTTTCGATACGACGAAAGCCGAAACTGTCGAAATTATATTAAAAACATAGAAAAGTGTATGACGAAATTATTTTGAGGAGGTTTCGGTAGGCATCTATAACTTCAATTCACCAAGTAGTTCTTTATTATGTTTGGATGTAAATTTATATAATGATATTGGTTAGGAAAATTCAATTACGATATTGATTTTGATTCATGGCACTTAAGTTGACATAATACTGATAATGCAGGAATAGTTTTGCATCAAGTTCTTATGTGATTATAAAAAAAAAAAAAAAAAAAAGGTATCAAGGCGAGACATTGTTGAGAAAAATGAAAAATTAATTTTCCTAATAATTCATTCATTGATCCAATTAATTGAAACGAAAACGTTTCCACAGACTCAAAATCGGCGGGCGAGATAAGTCTTGCTTAAGGTACTTAATTTCCTCGAAACAATCTTGATCGATTAATTGGCTAATTATGCATTGGCATGATCGATCAAAATTCGAATTTATTTAATTAATGATTTCTTAATCGATTTATTTGATCTTTCAGTTCGAATAAATAATTTATATGCCTTCTGATCGATCAATGATCGATCTATTACTTAATATTACATCTCTTTCATATCAAAATGTTTTCATATTATTAGGTCCAAAGGTTATGTTGTGGTTCAAGTGATTTTCCTTGTTAACTATTATCTGAGAATGAACTATTAATAATATTTTTTTTTTTTAGTTGAAGTGTTGAAATTTTTTCTGTTATTGTTCAGAACATTTAAAAATATCATCGCAAAAGCGATTTATTTTTCATATTAAATTGATGTATTGAAATTCAACTTATTTAGGAAATTCGCACAAATTAAAGCAAAAAAAATAAATATTTTTTAAGGTTTCCAAAATGAAAATGATATTTAACATTTAACCAATTTTGATCGATCAAATAGCGGCATTGATTATAAATTAATTGACCAGTTCAATCGATCATACACTAGTCTTGCGGCGCAGTAAACAATTAACATCACGACAATAATGAAAGCAAGCAAAAATATATATATATATATATACAATTTATCAGCTAAATCTTGATCTACTATTAACATTGTGTATCTAATTGACAAAAAAAAAAAAAAAATTGGTCATAATGTTGAACATGAATCGATCATATATATTAAAGTGCTTGCTTTATAGTTGATTGTTTTTTCATAGAAATTTGCTGCGCCACGACTAATTTGCCGCATACTAAATTAAATAAATAGATTAATCTGATCTGATTTAAAGTTACTATGGAATCTGCCCAATCTTTTTAGTATCCCGGTTATATTATCATCCGATTATGTTATCCCAGGATTATCGCATATTTGCATAAAACTGATTTTAATATTGCGTCCATCATATAGTAATTATTACTTGAACTTACTTATTTGTTTACGTCTACCTTAGAGTTTGATAATACCATTGAAATTAGTACTAAATGTATGAGGTTCAATCCATAACATAATCATTATTTTATGATCTATTGAACGAAATTTCGTAAAATAGTATCAATGTGATCTTTGAGTTGAGGTTTCACATTGATATGTATTTCATTATAAAATGACTACTGGACACCAAGATAATTGAAGAATGTGAAATATTTTATTCTAATTAAATAATGATTAT
>CAJVPP010002534.1:0-14491 GCA_910592005.1 Funneliformis mosseae
TATTTTCCAAAAAGTACTTTAAACTGTATAAATTCAATTGAAATCGATCGTCCAATCACGTGAACTTCTTCCTATGAGAGGCGCAGTGTAATTTAATGCCGGATTATGGCACATTCATTAACTTTATTGTGTGGCGATGGGATATTATGGTTTGATATCACATGTCCTAAATAATTTAGACATTAAACCAAATTTATTTTACCCGTTGTACCCGCGTTTCACAGAAGAATAGCCCATCTGTGATAAATCGAGCAAGCCAATCGACCGCGATTGAAAAATCACTGTCAACCAGATGATATGTAATGATGAACAGGAATGAATTTGCTTTTTCGGTTAAGATTGTTTAATATTTTCTATTTTTGTATGGATTCTCTTTTTTTTTAAAAAAAAAAAAATATATTTATATATAAGTCTGAAAAGAACTCTTCAGATATGGTTTCTTAAACATAGTTTTTTCATTTCTTTTAAGCAATTAAATTAATCGCTTAAATTTTATAAAAATTTTAATTGACGGTTTAAAATAACTGTCTTGAAATTCGCAACTTAGTTATGAGTAGTCAAGGACAAACTACCACTAATGCTACTTCTGAAAAAGGTCAACGTCTTGCAAATGCTACTTATCCGGCATTTAAACGGGACAGACTACCTACGTTAAATGAGGTTCTTACTCGTAAAACTGCACCTCCAGTATGTCTATATAATTTCTACCTTTATATGAGAGATACAGAAAAGGCTTCTGATTATTTGGACTTTTATCTTGATGTATTAGAACATGAGGTATTATGTAAAGCTTATGTAAAGGACCTTAAAAAACTTGGATTGGATGTGAACATTGAATATCCTGAATATGAAAGATTTAGACCGGGAAATAATAAATCTGAAAAGGATAATTTAAAGTTTAGTACGACTGCTAGTGGAGATGGGATTCATAGAAATTTGAGCTCTTCATCTCGTGGTTCGGTTAATACTTTTAATGTTGATCCTCCTTCTCGCCCAGATTCACCTTCAAGTTCACATATAATTGAGATTTCAAATGAAAGGAATGATTATAGACAGAGAAATTTAGCGCATCGAGATTCTGTTCGCTCCACCAGAACAAATACAACGGGAAATTTCTCATTGTATAATCGTGAGAGACCATTTGAGAGAAATGATCTTCGTGTATCGGCGGAACGTATTTATTTTAGATATATTTTTGGAGACTCGGAAAAAAAAATCATACTAACGAGTCATGTTCGTGAGAAGATTGCTCATGCTATCGAAGACGAGAGCGATACTCAACATAAAAGGGATGACCCTTGGATATATCATGAAGCGAAAAAAGAAATTTATAGTTTAATGGAGCAAGAGTATTTCCCCGGATTTTTAAAAGCTAGGGCTTTCGGAAATATGCATGACCGACACATTATGATTAGATTAGGAATAGGTTTATTGTTTTTGTTTATTGGATTTACCGTTGCATTATGTTTAATTTTTTTGGATAACAAGCCGTGGACTTTACGATTATGGGTATGCATTTTTAACATTTCAATAATGATTTCGTTCACTAACCTCGGTTTACTTATCTTTTCTTAACCTTTAGAGCTTTATTCCAATATTTTTTGGTGTTAGTAATTTATTTGCTTTTGTATCGAAGTTTAGTTCCCTTTTCGCCTTATTGAAAATAAGGTAAAAATTTGGTATTTATATTTTCTAGCGTTAATTAATACAAGATACTCATAACTTTTTATTTTTATTATTATAAAGTGAATCAAAATTTTTTCACTTCCAACGTGTAATGGAGCCATACATATATACGTTACATAAAAAAAAAGGTTTAAGAGTATTTTTACTAAGTACACTAGTTTCTATAATTGTAATGATAATTTTTGCAGCTGTTCCCGGACATCGATTATAAGGATAGAATAGATTTGTAAATATGGACTGGGTGGGGAATAAAAAAAAAAAAAAAAAAAAAAAAAAAAAAAAATTTTTACTGATAATAAAATTTCTGAATTAGATAGCAACAGAATGGACTTTGTAAAATTATACTTAAAATAATAATATATATATATAAATCTTTAAAATTATATTTGATTCTAATTGAACAAGATTACAGATGATCTATGTATGTTATTCTGATAATTTAGGCCATTAATTTCATCCACAGTTAATTTTAACCTTTCCTTTTTGGAACCTTTAAAATTTTTTTAATTAAGGTTCCCAGCTAATCTAATAAATTATTAAAGTATTTATTTATTTCCTTGAACTAATCTAACTATGAATCCCGATGTCGAAAACGAAGATAGCTTGTATCCTATTGCCGTCTTACTGGACGAGTTAAGGGCTGACGATGTTAATTTTCGTTTAAACGCCATCAGACGGCTTTCAACCATTGCTTTAGCACTAGGTGTTCAAAGAACTCGGGATGAGCTTATACCGTTCCTTGATGGTGAGTGAGCGCAATTTGCTAATTCTACCTTCTGCATTTTAAGAGACAAAGTGTTCGTTTATTTAAAAACTATAAAGTTGTTTTAATAAACCATTCGCGCAGTTTTGATTGGATTGAATTAATATAAACTTCCCAAAGAATGTCCAAATTTATTAAACTGATAATTAACTATATCGACCGATTAATCATGCATTCTCTTAGAATCTATCGATGATGAAGACGAGGTACTTCTAGCATTAGCGGAGGAACTTGGTAATTTTGTAGAATATGTTGGTGGTAAAGATTACGCGCATAAAATACTTGGACCTTTGGAAAATCTTGCGGCCGTTGAGGAAACTCTTGTTAGGGAAAAGGTATTATTTTATCATCGATTTCATTAAATAATTATAAATATTAACTCAATAACGATATTTTAATATTATATTCAATAGGCTGTCGAGTCTTTGACTAAAGTTGCTGTAGTTCTCTCTCAACAACAGATTGAAGAATTTTATATACCACTAATTAAACGCTTAGGTAGTGGTGATTGGTTTACCAGTCGTACTAGTGCTTGCGGTTTGTATGCAGCAGGTTACCAGGCTGCAACACCATCATCACAAGATGAATTACGAGCAATGTTCAAACAATTATGTCAAGATGAAACGCCAATGGTTAGAAGGGCTGCTGCTGGTAATTTGGGCGTAAGTTTTGACTGACTTAGATTTGACGCAAATTTTCTTTTTTTCCAATGAGAATGGTGTAGGTTAATTAAATAAATCGATTACTCATTTCGAATTGATACAGAAATTTGCGAAAAAGATTCCGAAAGAGCAGGTTGTTTTGGACATTATTCCATTGTTTAGTAAGCTCGCACAAGATGAACAAGATTCGGTGCGTTTACTGACCGTTGAAGATTTGGTTGCGATCGCTGAAGTACTTTCTAAAGAAGAAAGCAAAACTTATCTTTTGCAAACTCTAAGGAGTATGGTTTCAGATAAAAGCTGGAGAGTTAGATACATGATAGCCGAAAATTTCGTCAAGGTAAATTTTTGTATAATTATATATTAGATGACTGGTTAATTTTGTTAACCATTACCGATATTCACCTTGTATGTTGAAATAGATAGCAAAAGCTGTTGGTGAAGAAGTAACGCGTGATGATTTGGTATTAGCATTCGTTCATTTACTTAAAGATAATGAAGCAGAAGTAAGAACTGCTGCTTCCGGTCAAGTTCCAGGTATGTTATATTATTATTAATTTATATTTACAAATAGTGGTCTTAATATATATATAAAATTATACATTTTTAGGGTTTGCCCAAAATATCGATAAACAAACGATTTTATCGCATATTTTACCATGTGTTAAGGATTTGGTTACAGACACATCACAGCACGTTCGAGCTAGTTTAGCTACTCAGATTAGTGGGCTAGCTCCTATTTTGGGCAAAGAAGCGTATGTAACTAATTATTAAACGATCTTCTTGTTCTTTTGTTTCCTTTTTAAATAACCACTTTTTTTTTTTTGTATCTTTATTCTTCCATAGTACAACCGAACACTTGCTACCATTATTTTTGCAACTTTTGAAAGATGAATTCCCGGATGTCAGATTAAATATTATATCAAAATTAGAACAAGTAAATGAAGGTAAGATGTTATTAATAATTATAATATAGTTTCTAATATTTACCGTATCTCATCCTTTTGTAATTCAGTTATCGGGATTGAACTTTTATCACAGAATCTCCTCCCAGCCATAGTTGAATTGGCTGAGGATAAGCAATGGCGTGTTCGCCTTGCAATTATTGATTATATTCCTTTACTTGCTAGTCAATTAGGAGTTGAATTTTTTGACGAAAAGTTAGGAAATCTGTGCATGTCTTGGTTAGGAGATAACGTTTATTCCATTCGTGAAGCTGCTACAGTTAACTTGAAAAAATTGACTGAAGTATTTGGAGTTGAATGGGCAAAGACTACAATTATACCAAAAGTGCTCGTGATGGGAACCCATCAAAATTATTTATACAGAATGACAACCATTTTTGCTATCACGGTTGGTGATTTATATTTAAAAAATGTCTATTTTATTTTTTTTTAATAATTAAATAGATCTGATCAACATGTTCATAAAATAATTAGACAATGGCTCCTGCTGTTACTCCGGAAGTGATTAGAGATTATATTCTTCCTACAGTGAATAATTTAGTTTCCGATCCTATTCCTAATATCCGATTTAATGTCGCTAAATCGTATGAAGTTTTAATACCTGTACTTAAACAAAGTCCGGAAACCGTTATACTTTTGGATTCACAAGTAAAGCCTGCATTGGATAAATTACGAGAAGATTCGGATGCAGATGTCAAATATTTTGCCGAAAAGGCATTACTTGCGGGTATGTAAAATTGGTTATACATATTTATAAGTTATTCAAAAATATATATTATATATTCTTTTATCCTTGTAGGTTACCAATGAGCAGCTGCGACAAGGTGATTCTATTTTTATTTAAAAGAATCAAAGGATTTTTTTTTCTTTTCGATTCAATTGTTATGTAGTAAAGTCGTGCAATGTCTTTTTTATTATTATTATTCATTTGTACTGTATAGAAAATATATATATATTTTTTTTTTGCATGGTAATTTAGATGTTTGGAAGAAAGATTACGAATGTACGTTATTAGTACGTACACTTTGTCGTTAGAGGTAAAATTAATGGTTAATAATATTAATGGATGATATATTATTGGAAGAGATTTTCACTATATTAACACATTATATAAAAATGTTGATAAAAAGCTAAATAATTTTCACCTTATAATAATGATTAAATGTGTAAAAAATTTATTATAATTTTGTCATGCAAAAAAATTAACTGAATTTAATAAAGGACAAAAAAAAAAAAAAAAATTTTTATTAAAAATAAATCAATTCAAAAAGGGTATTTTTTAGAGAATTTCTATTCGTACCCGATGGGTATATACCCTATCCATGATCACATGATAATATTGTAAAAGAATTTAAAACTTTATTATTTATTTATTATAATAGCCATTGTATTTGAATCTAAATTAATTTGGACATCTTTTAGCATAATACCTATTTGTTTGCATTTACTACATTTTCGGTTATGTGTATTTATGATTACTTGCACTTTGGATTGAACTATTTCAACACTAGATTTATATCTTTTCGGAGGCCTTCCTTTATGTCTTATAACTGTAGGATTATTAATTTCTATATCTGTAGAATTCTATGTTCAAATGATTCTATTTTTGATTTAACATTTGTAATAAACCCCCTTCAAAAGCTCATCAAGTTCTCCACACATATCACCTTTAATTGCTAAATCAATAACCTTTTTAGAAAGTCCGGATAACTCGTTGCATTGATAAAATAGTTGCATTATCAGTAGTATTTGATATTTGAATAGGTTCAATTTGACGGAGGATACCATGAAGAAATAAGATTGACATGAAATATTGCTAAATTCGAATAAGTTCCAACACGAAAAAAATGACGGCAAACGATACCCTTTGTTAATTAACATCATACATGTACAAAGGTGTGAACCATCATCAAGTAATACAATATAATTGCCAACTTCTGAACTACCAGTTCTTTTAACATGCCAAACTTGAATTATATCTTCATTAGAAATATTTTCGATTAAAGAGCTAAAAAAGTATCTGAGAAACATCATATTCTGTTTCTCTATATCCTATATCTAACTCCTTATTAGAATCATCATACTCTTGTTCTAATATAATATTCTGCCATTGTGTTTTCCAAGGATAATTGGATGAAGATAAATTTTTATCATTTTGTCCACTTGATTAAAAAATTGTGTAGAAACCATAGGTAAACCAACTCTAGGAATAGCATTTCTTTGAATATCAAACTTTTTCAAATATTTCTTCATTATTATTCTGATTGTTAATTACATTCAATAAATCAATTAATGATGTTGCAGATCGTTGATCGATTCATTCCCGCAGTAAAAGTTTTGCTGATCCATGCTGTTACCCAAGATTCCTTATTATCGAAGAAAACAAAACACTAGCCATTCCTAAAAAGAAGAGATCCTCGAACATATATTTTTTTTTCTTATTCTTTTCTGGGATCTTACAATTAAAATGGCTCTTGCATTTTAAGCTCCCCAAAATTAAAAAATACAACTAGCTGGCTTTAAATTATATAAAATTTAGAAATAATTATTAAGGTAAATACTAATATGTATATAGCTTGAAATTTATCTATTCTTTATATGTTTTATTATAAAATTTGGACTTTCTGGCGCGACTGAACATCACGCAGTAAATAAACCGCAGTTAAGTTTGTGTGCAACACGATCGGCAACCTGAAAAAAATTTCATCACATACTATATATATTCAAATGACTTAATCATTTGAAAGAATATCTAGAAAAATCAGATCCTAAAAAATTTTGATTAAAATTAAGAGCTTAATGCATTTTAATATAATAACATCAAAAAAACTAAAATGTAATAAAAATCTCAATTTTGTTAAAAAAAAAAATCCTAGAATTTAATTTTTCTAGCAATTAACTCATTTTAAAAAAATTCAGATAAATTTATTATGTATAATTTTAAAAAATTATAAAAATCCGAATCAAATACTTTTGAAAAAACTGTATTTTTAATTTTTAATATTTAAAAAATATTTTAAATTATGTATATGATTAATTAAATTAATTATTATTTTATAATATAGAATGTTATAATAGAAAAAAAGAATACTGTTAAAAGAAATAAAATTATACTAAATTTAAATATATTTTAATCTAAAAATCATATTTGATATATCAAAAGTAAAATTGATTTATTTTAGTAATTTTCTTTTTTTAATATATATATTTTTTATTTTTATGATTTTTATGATTTTTAATTTATTACAGAGACATTAATTTTATAATAATATTATTTAAAATATTAAAATAAAGCTTAATTTAATATATAATAGTTAAATAAATTCTAATAAATTACTAATATATTATATCTATTAAAAAATTTATATAAAATATTAAAATCTTATTAAATAAATATTATTATTATATTAAAAAAAAAATACATATTTATTTATTTTTCTTAAATAATAATAATAAATAATTTTATTGAATACTTTGTAGTAGAAAAGGAAAGAGACTGTTAAAATGATATTATTAATTTAAAAAAATTCGCGCGTTAATGAATCTAAGCCACCGCTAAGCCACCCATATTTTTGAGATTTGTATAAATACCAAGGCTTTTGGTTTTTTGACAATTATTTTTGGACTTTGTTATTCTTTGAAACATTATTTTTAAAAGGTTGAACTTTCCTTCTAGAACTTTATCGTAGCGTTCTTCCTCCCTTATGTCTAATAAACAAGCACTTAACGTAAAAGATGCCCTGTCATATCTGGATCAAGTCAAAATTCAGTTCTCTGACAACCCAGATGTTTACAACAGATTTCTTGACATTATGAAAGATTTCAAAAGTCAAGCGATCGATACTCCTGGTGTTATTGAGCGGGTTTCAACTTTGTTTAAAGGTCATCCGGCTTTGATTCAAGGGTTCAATACATTTTTACCTCCTGGATATCACATTGAGTGTTCAACGAACCCTCACGACCCCGACTCCATAAAAGTCACAACACCTAATGGAACAACTACATCTACTATAGGACCTTTAGATTCTCATCATTTACAAACAGGAGTAACTAATTTGAGCGGAGCAAGTTATCATTTATACCCTCACCAGCCACCTGCTTCGTTGATGTCATCGTTACCGCCGCATCAACAAGGACCTTCTTTGCAACCACAACCGGTTTATCATATTGGTTCACCACAGCAGTCAGTAGGACAACCATCTGGTCAATCAACTTCACAAGCAGTTGGACAATCAGTTGGCATTAGTGCTGCGGGAGGTTCTTCTCCAAATGCTCAACAAGGTAATGGTAGAAAAGGTCCTGTCGAATTCAATCATGCGATAAATTATGTTAATAAGATAAAGGTAAATAGTCTCTATATCATTCTCTTTGAAATTTAATGACCGGACATTTTCTAAATTTTCTAAAATAAAGGCAAATCTGGTCAATATAGTCTCTTAGTCGTTTCGAATTTTGCTATATGAATGACTTGATCTCATCTAATTCACCTCATTAATTCTATATTTATACAGAATCGGTTCTCGACGGATCCGGATACATACAAGCAATTCTTAGAAATTTTACAAACTTATCAAAAAGAGCAAAAACCAATCCAAGAGGTATTATGATTCGTTGGTCTTTGTTTTAGTTTATTTTATTTTTGGTTTAACTTATGAAATTTATAATGTTACAGGTATATGCACAAGTTCAAGTTCTTTTCAAGAATGCACCTGATCTTCTGGACGAATTTAAGCAATTCCTTCCGGATAATTCCGGTAATTTTCCGTCAGGTGGTTTATTCGGCGCCTTATCTCATGGCACACACAAGTCATCACATCTAATACCTGCTATAAATGCCTTGGCGAATGGTGTATCTGGTGAGTAAATATTGAAGTATAATTCAGCATTATAACATCATTAATTATTTTGTCATTATCGTTTAGGTTTGGGGACTGGCAGATTACCACCAGTAGGAAATTTTCCCCCCTCGCAATCAGTTGCTTCGATGTCCAATGATACATACAAAAAGTCTTCAACAGGAGTATCAAATTCAACAGTTAATAATTCTTCAGGGCAAACTGTCGGATCTGGTTCCGCAGGGTCTTCAAGTATATCCAAAAAGAAACGATCGGTTCTTCCTGGTTCTGATAGAAGCCCTAATAGTCTATTATCAAGCAAGGTATTTTAACAAGGTGCTATCTATTTATGTATAGATAATTTATATAAACTAATTTGGATTTCCTTATAGTCAAAAAAGTCAAAATTACTGCATAAACCGTCTAATGATCATGTTCAGGCTGGCTCATCGTTAGTACCGATTAAAACCGAACCTTCAAAGGTCTCGGATAAACAACCGGCTGCGTCATCTGAGGAGTTGATGTTCTTTGAAAAAGTCAAAAAACATATCCAAAATAAGCATAGTTACAATGAATTTCTCAAACTAATCAATCTTTATAGTCAGCAAATATTAGACACATATTCACTAGTAAAAAAAGTGCAGAACTTCATAGGGCAAAGCGTTGAACTATTTGAATGGTTCAAGCAATTTGTCAAATATGATGAGAAAGATGATATCGTACAAAACACTGCAAATTCTAGGCCACGTGTGGATCTAGAAGGATGTATTTCATATGGTCCTAGTTATCGTCAATTACCGCTTTCAGTAAGTGAACTTCTAGAGGTTATTATCTTTTATTTAATTTTTATTTATGATCATTGCATATTGTCAGGAGGCTTCTTTGCCTTGTTCTGGTCGTGACGAATTATGTTGGGAAGTTTTAAATGATAAATGGGTATCACATCCTACATGGGCTAGTGAAGAGGCCGGATTCGTATCACATAAGAAAAATCAATTTGAAGAAGCACTTCATAAATGTGAAGAGGAGAGGTTAGTAAAAAATAATTTATATTTATATTTAGAAGTCCGTTGCTAAATTTATAAAATTTTTAATCATTTAGGTATGAATATGATATGTTCATTGAAGCAAATCAACACACCATTGCTTTATTGGAACCCATCGAGAGAAAAATACTATACAAAATGTCATCCGAGGAAAAATCCAAGTTCAAATTGGAATCTGGCTTGGGCGGAAAGTCAATGATTTATCAGAGAGTGATTAAGAGAGTTTATGATTTTGATAAGGGTGCGGATGTAATCGATGCATTACACAATAATCCAGCTACGGTAGTACCTGTAGTCTTAAAGCGATTGAAGCAGAAAGATGAGGAATGGAAACGCGCTAGGGTATTTACCGATTAGATAATGTTTGGGTTTATATATTCATATTTTATCTTATGGTTTCTTATTAATACATTCTGTATTATTCTAACAGAGAGAATGGAATAAAATATGGCGTGAAATTGATGCAAAAAATTATTATAAGTCCCTTGACCATCAAGGTATCACATTTAAGAATGATGATAAGAAGGCACTCACTCCTAAATATTTGATAGCTGAGATAGAAAATCTTCGTCGTGAACCTAATGACGAAGGAGAAATGCCAGAATATCAGTTTAAATTCGCCTTTAAAGATCTTGAAGTATTCAAGGATGTAGCTCGGATTTTATTTGGATATATGGATCGTTCCGGAACTGTGGCACCGAGTGATAGGGATAAAATTGAAAAATTCTTTAAAACGTTTATTCCCAGTTTCTTTGATGTTCCGGCATCTTTTTTTGATGGGATGAATCATGAAGATTCTGCTATGCTTGTTGATCATGAAGAACCTGTTGTGAACGTGCCTATGTCAATAGATAATGCTGATGCTGATATTGATAATGGTCCATTATCTTCAGAACCAATAAGCGGTATGTGGATTCAGGTCTCTAAAGAATCGCGTGAAAACATTAGGGCTGTAGTAGCTAATGCTGGCAATGGTAGACTAAAAAAAAAGTCTACGAGTTATTTTTTTGGAAATAACGCATTTTATTGTTTCTTCAGGTTCTTGCAGGTTAGATAATAATTAATTGGACAATTGAAATTGTTATTATTAATACATCGATTTAATAAATCAATTTTCATAAACAGATGTTATTTAGTCGCCTTGAGCAGATGAAGGAAGGAGCTCAAGAGAAAGCATCAAATTCAATGAATAAATCACTGAATGATGCTGCGACTGATTTGGGTATTCAAAACAATCGACTTGATCGTAAGTTTCAATTATTCATCATTAAACTATGTAAATAAATTCTGATATTTTGTTATTTAGCCGAAATTGATATGGATTTGAATCATGGCGATCCTTATACTGTGATGATTGAGCTTATTGAAAAACAATTTGATGGTGAGATGGAATTACCAACATTTGAGGAAAGTCTCCGTTATATTTACGGCACAAAAGCCTACATAATGTTCACCGTAGATAAGCTTGTTCAAAACATGACTAAACAAGTATGTTTATTATATTCGTAAATATATTTGATAATCTATTTGATATTCTATTAATAACATTTTTGTTTATAACACTTAGATGCAATTGTTGGTATCTGATGCGAAATCAAATGCTCTAATTCATTTATTTGAGAATAATAAGCAACAACAAGAACAATCGAGTGTCAGATCACATATTATGTACCAGTTACACGCTAATAACACAATTGGATATGATGAACATACATATCGAATCGATTACGTATGATATTTTAAATTTTTTTCATTTTAAAAGGGAAAGTTGTATATTCTTAAATGTATAATAAATAATACAGGACAAAGAAGAAAATTTTTTGACCATATTGTTATCTGGTCGTGACTATACGTTGGGCAGCGCTGTATCGTCGGAGGAAAAGTGGGCCTACTATATGTATAGTTACATGTCTTTAAATCCTACTGAAGGCGTTTCGGCTAAAACAGACCGCCCATTTTTAAAGAGGTATGTTGGTAATAATTTTGGAAAACAATTCGATTCATTTATTCGGTATTAATATTTAAATAATTATAATTTATAGAAATTTGCCATCGGTTGAAGGGTCTGAGCGGATATTGCCAAACGTTTTAACGCGAAATGGCTTGGAAATTAAGATATGCATTAATTCATATCATGTATTCTTCGTTAATAATACAGAAGACAGTTTCAGACGTTTACGTACTTCGGTACCATCCACAAAATTACGACAAGATTCACTTCGACGAAAAGATTTATGGAATCGTTGGTTGGGATCACGAAATGATACCGACAGTATGGAAATGTAGCTTGAAATTAATCGTAGTTTTTTTCTTGATTTACATTATCCAAATTTTGATAACTTTTACAATTTATCGAGTTATTATGTATAATTTCTATTATTAATAGCTCTCTTTCTCTTTTTCTGTAAAAAAAGGGGGAGGGAATCCATATATAATATATTTTTTTTTTTTCCTTACAAATATACTGCATTGTTATTCTATAGATTTTTACTTTTCTTTTTTTTTTTATTTTATAAATTTACAAATTGTACACTTAATAAAGAATTTACCTTTACCATCTTTTTTTTTTTATAATCTACAAATAAAATCTTACAATCTTATCAAAAATTTGCACCGCCGCAGTTTACTGGTCATATGATTAAAATTTGATATAAACGATATAAAGCTAATTTTTTTTTTTTTTAAAAAAATTCACACAAATTTTAGTTTGACAAACGTTAGGATATACTGAACTTTATATTATAGAAAGTTCCAACATAATTTTAATCAAATGGGTAAGAAGAAAAACAAGAAAATTGTTCGTCCATGGTGCTGGTAAGTTCGGTTAAAATATATGTTCCAAGTTTTATTACTAAAACAAAAATCACTAATCGTTGTTTTATTTAATAGGTATTGTGAAAGAGATTTTGAAGATGAAAAGGTTTTAATCCAGCATCAAAAAGCAAAACACTTTAAATGTCCTCACTGCAACAAAAAATTAAACACGGCAGGTGGAATGGTTGTTCATGTAGCCCAGGTTCACAAAGAAACAATTGACACGTAAGGATAAATAATTTCAATAGCTCAATATATTAAATATAATTTTGCTGCTAAATTTTTGATGTATTTTTAATTTTTATCCCAATCTCAAAGCTCATTATAAAATAAAAAATTAAATTAAGGCTAGTTCATAGTGTTGTTATTGTTGATTTTTATTTTTATATACTTTTATTTCTTATTTAAGTCAAGACGAAAATATATTTGAAATCTAATTGCTTAATTATTTGGTTCAACCTAATTAGGGTTCCAAATGCATTAAAAGGACGGGAATCAACGGATGTAGAGATATTCGGTATGGAAGGAATTCCCCAAGCTGATATGATAGCTCATATGCATGCGCTTGAAACTAATCAGCCATCAAAGAGAATTAAAACCGAAGAACCTATGGACCTTTCTAGTGAGGAGATTAAAAAGCAACTTGCTCAACATCAAGCAATGATGCAAAATAATCCAACAGCTGGCCAATCTTTCCCTTATTCTGGTTATACTGCGCAACAAAATATGGCATCGTTGATGCCTCACCAGTACAGTCAATTTTATCAAAGGCCTGGTGTTAATTCAGCTCAAACATATTCACCTGTTGCTCCATACCGACCGGGGTTAGTAGAAACTAATGGTTTACTTTGATTTCATTCTTGTATATTAAATAAATTTTATACATTTATCAAGTCAAATTCCTGGACAATCTCTTATATCTGGTCAACCATGGCGTCCTCCAGTATCAGGTGTTAGTCAACCATTATATGGAACAACCCAACCTCCATATGGAGGACAGATTCAACCAGCCACAACGGGACAATCAGCGATTTATCCACCTCGTCCAGCTAATAGTGTTGCACCTGCATCTCAAATTTACTCACAAGTTTCAAATGCTGGAATGCCTCCATCAGGTCAGCATACTTATGTACCTTACGCTGTAAATACTGTCATGACTCAATTTCAACATATTGTTCTTTTTCTACAGTTCCTTCCGTTGGCGAAACGACTACAAATGAAACTGCTTTGAACAACGCAGCACAATCAAACTCTCAACTGACATCTCAAAAATCAGTGCCAAAAGTCGTATTGGTTTACAGTGATAATGAAGTTTCGATGGTATGAATCAATTTATTTATCATATTTTTTTAACAAATATTAATATATTTCTTATATATTAATAGGAAGAAAAAAGAGCAGAACTTGAAAAATATCGATATAATGAAGATCAATTCAGACAGCAGGTGCATGCTCTCGAACTATCTGTCCAATCACGTGTTGCAAACTTTAAAGGGAGGGTTGTGTGATAGGATCTAGTTTGTTTTATTTTAAAAAGTTATGATCTTACACAGTTTATATATATATAAGTCTTCAATGTTATAGATTGACTTCTAGTGTTGGCAGGAACTCTGGTAAGAAATAAAATCCGGTAAGCGCAGATAAGATAATGTTTGGGTTTATATATTCATATTTTATCTTATGGTTTCTTATTAATACATTCTGTATTATTCTAACAGAG
>CAJVPP010002535.1:0-14490 GCA_910592005.1 Funneliformis mosseae
TAGAAGATCTACATGGCAATAAAATTGACTTTCTATTCTACCAATTAAATCTATCTAAAATTTTACCTGTCACAACGCGAAGGTCTTTCGTTCTCATGGCAACTAGAACGAGTTTGTATAAAGAATAAGGTACTAAACCTTTAATAAGGGCTATAAGATATTGTGTGTAATTGATTGTTATATGCCATATCGGCAGTGCCTGTATTTCTGCAAAAATGTTATCATCCTTGATCAAATCACGGAGATAAAGTTGGGAGTCGTAGATAATAGATCTCATCAGGGTCTAAGACGTAGGCATTCCTAAATATGATTGAATGTTTTATCGTCACTTTTACACCTGACACACGGCCAGGTTTAGTCGAAGACATTCGGATGTCTTATTTTTAGAACTTCTATAGTGGAGAATAATTCGATTAACCTTTAAATTTTCTTTTTCTTTACAGCTAAAGCTTCGTATGAGGTGCGGGCGGAGGCTATATTGTCATTTAAGCAAAACGTTGTGGCCAGCCAGTGTATGTTAAGATGCTGGTACTTGTTAATGATGGCCAGGTATTGGAAATTGTTGTATATAATGGATTGTATTATATCTTGTATGAGCGGTCATATGGGGACTGTTATGCACATTCCTTTGTAGCTGATGTAATGTTGTTTTATGTATGTAAGGTTGAATAGTAAAGCAGAGGAGTTATAATACTGCTTTGCCAATTGGTCTACTTTTTCGTTGTATAAGTTGCCTGAGTGTGCTTTGACTTTCTGTATGACAATAGTTAGACACTGTTTATCTATAACTTCGAAGAGACTGAACTAAAGTAAGTAATTTGTAATTTTTAATAAAGGTCGAATGGATGGAGAGAAACAATGGATACTTTTGAATTTGTTATATTGCTGTATAATAGCCTGAGAGTCTGTGTGAATGGTGATATGGCAATACTTAGGCGCCACAAGGATAGCTGTGAAAATTGCTTCCAACTCTGCCGATGATGAAGACGGAAAAGAAGTAGCAAAAGCTGAAGAGTAGGAGACCATTGGGGAATTCAGATTTGTTTGTAACCAAGCCAGTCCCATTCTAATTGAAGGAGTACCCAGTCTCTTGAGAGAACCATCTGTATAAAATGTTAATTCTTGGGCTAACTCAAATTGTTGTGAAAGTGTTAATAGATTGTGAAAATGTGAACTTGAAACATAATTGTAAATTAAAGATGAGGGGGTCGGGCGTTGATAGTTTATTAGTGGACTGTCAGCTGAAGAATTATTGACATAGTTATATTTGTGACTTGCCATATCCCTTATAAATGGTAGTGACCAAAAACAAGTGTGATTCTTATTCCCATAATACATCAGAATATTTATACAAATCCCGATAGGAACTGCGAAAACACAGTTGTATCGTCTGAGTTCCAATGAATTCTTTTTGAATAATGTAGAGTTATGATGCGGGTAGCCCTGGCAACGCTGTAGTGTGATCTCATTATTGACGATATGATAAGTGCAATGTATGATGTCTGCAAAGCTTCCTGATGATTTTAAAATCTGTCCAAATATTAAGTTATCGATTGTTTGATGCTATAAGGTAACATAAGAAAATTTGTTGGTATTTATATTGTTAGGCATATATGAGAAGTTATGGCTGTGTTCATGCACTATTGTTACGTCAAGAGGTAATTGTTGATTCACGTTGACTCTCAGTGTTTTCTTTATCACTGGATACCAGATTGGGATTCTACCTCTATTCGGTATTGTGGGAAAGAATCGTAGGTCGTTCATACTGAGCATGTGTTTGCAGTCTTTTGTTAAGAGTTGCTCTACAAATAAAATGGATATTTTGGCTAAAACAGATGAAAATTTCCTGTAGCTGTTTGGTATGATAGACTGTATCGAGGTAGAACTACCTAATATACGCTCTTGGACGTGACCGGGAGGAACTATCTTTATGTCGAGTTTTTTTAAGTCACATAAAAGGCCCAGAATCCAATCTTTGAAGTATTTTAGGTTGTTAAAGGGCCATTCTCTTAAAGAGGATGACGGTTGCCATTCTTGTATTTATATTTGCTGGAGTCATATGTGGGTGGTTCGGCCTAATAGATCATTATCGTTTACCACATATAGAAGTGCGTCGCTGAGAGCCTGTGTGTGTTTGTGGTGTAGATGATTGATACCATAAAAAAATTTAGAGTAAAACAAATATGATGGGGTGTCTCTTGGAAGGTGGAGCTTTTTCTTGAGAAAGGATCTGAAAGGTCTAACAATGCGGTCTGAAGCGTTTTCAGAAAGGTGCACAAGCTGCGTATGATATTCAACTTGTGGAATGATGACTACATTGTACGTATAAATGAGTTGTTTATCTGTGAGCTTTTTGTTAGTTAATAATGTTAAAGTGGCTTTCACGTCTTGTACAACTTGATTGACTGTAAACATCTTATTACATCTCAGTGAGATCCATACACCAAGGTATCGCACTGAGTTTTTTGGTTTGATTAAGATTATTACGTAATCGTGACCACGCACATTAGTGATGAGTGTCTGAGTGTCTGGCAAGTTTGTCAAAAGGTCAGATTTTTCCCAGTTAACTTGTATACTGTTCAATTGATAGAAGCTGTTTGCTATGTCTATTATGTTATATAGGTCTTCCTTTGATCGAGCAATCCAAAGTGTGTCGTCCATATATGCCAAGACTGACGTTTTACACTGGAGGTTGTTATAAGATTCAATTCGTACATCAGGTTTCCACTTGACTGACATGTTATATCCTAAGTCTGATGATTGTATCTTGCATAGGAGTGGATCGTAATAAATACACCATAAGAGAGGCAAAATGATTTTTCCTTGGTCAATACCTGAGAATACTTTATATGTATCTGTATTACCGAAGGCTGTAAAAACTTGATTTTCCCAAGGAACAAACATGTTGAGAATGAAGAATATAAATTCTTTGGGTAGCTTGAGTCTTTCCAAGGCTCTGACTAACATAAATACGTTAACTCGATCATAGGCTTTGGACATATCTTGTAAAAGGATCCACAACTCTTTTTTATTGGTGAGTGCGTCATGTTTAATGTTATCGAAAATATGTAATGGTTCGAAGGTTGAACAAAATGATAGATCTGCAAAGTTGTGTCCTTTTAATATGCTGTATTGAACAAAGATTGTTGAGAAACGTCTGTTGATCAGTTTGATTAGAGCTTTCCTTAAGCATTCCAGGAGCGTGATAGGCTGAGTGTTATTTAGGTCATACTCCCATGGTTTAGGTTTGGGGATCAGGTATATGTATGCTAAGTTCCACTTATTCAGTAGCGATAAGATCTTTAAACAGCCACAAATAATGTGCCAAAAGAGTTTTTTGCCAAATGGGCTGAGGTGTTTTAACATTTCATTATAGATCTTTGAGAGACCTGATGCTTTACCATCAGCTAAGGAGTTTATAATATTATACCATTCATCTGCCGTGGGGTGACATTAAGGATCTATATATATTTGGATCAATATTAGAAATTGGATTATAGATCGAACTCCATTCCTCTGGTATCTCTTTGTTTACGTAGGTGGTGCCAGCTACCTTCTGAAAATGTTCATTTACATTGAGTTTAACTTTACTTTCGTCCATAAGCAAATCATTGGAATTTCTTGATAGACAGCGGTCAAGTATTATGGTTCTTCTTGATCGATTTAAGGTAGAGTCTAACATTTTACTGGGTTGTATAGCGTAGTTTTCAAGTCGTTGATTAAGTGCTTGTTGAATTGCTTGAAGTTTGTATTCCTTCTCATGAAGTTTAGTTTTACAATGAATTACATTAATTAATAAATTAGTATCAGAGAGCAAAAGGTCAATGAAACTGAATGGATAGTTTGGAGTAGGGTGAGCGGTAACAAAGTTCAGTGAGTATGCAATATTGATGTAAACATCATAAGAAAGAGACCAAAAAGTCAGAAAAAGTGTCCCATTTTTTATTGATCGTAACAACTTGTTGAATTTGTGAAGTTCTTTTTGTTGTACATATAGTTTGGACAAGTTAAGGGGTCTTGGATATTTAAATTGTCCTGTTGATTTTTGGATGGAAATCGTCAATTCAGCAGCTTTAATCAGTAGGTCTTGGAACTGATCCCACTGTTTGTTAAGCAATGTTTGTATCCAAAAAGTATTAACGTTTACAAATTTCACTCCAAATTTGCTCCATTTATGATCATCCATTTTGTTGAAGTCAAAACTAAGTTTCGCCTTTATTTTCTATCTATTGAATTTGATATCTAAGAAGTTAACATACTTTGTCACGACTGGCAGGTGATCTGATATATCTAAAGCTATTAGAATAGTGTAACAATCAAGTATGTTGACAGAAAGTTCCGTTGATGTCCATACGTAGTCAATTCTCAAGATGCTTTAATTGTTTTTATACGAGGAAAAGTTGATTCTTGTACAGTCATGTTTGAGGGTGAAGACATCAAACATATACATTCTAAGCAACATGTCAAAATATTTGAGTGCATTAGTTAGGTTATGTTGTCGGTCCATATCAGCATTGAAATCTCCTAGTACAGCCACATGATAATCTAGGGATGAAGCTTCTTTGATCCATTTGGTAAGTATATTTTGGACTTCCTGTCTTGTTTTTAAATCTGCAGGTGGTAAATAACAGTTAATGACACGTAGTTTTTGTTTGTTGGTGAACTGTAAGTCTACGTAAATCAATCGATCTAGCTTTGTATCGTGTTTAAAATATAATGAACGATGTCTTTCTTTAATATGAGTCCAACTTCAAAAGCCGTTCTCTGTCTTGGTGTTGAACTGAAAAATGAAATGTAGGAGGAATGAGTTGGATTGAAGTTCTTTGCATGTATTTGTTTAAAGTTGGTTTCTTGAAAACCAATGATATCTATGTCATGTGCGAAATAAAGGGAAAGGAGAAAATGTTGTTTTGCAGTATTTGTGAGTGATCTGACATTGTGGGTAACGAAGGTAAGATTTGGAATATTTATTGGAAGTGTGGAATTATCATTGTTTGAGGAGGTGGAAGCATTATTAGTATCTGTAGAAACAGTAATCATGATTATATGATTTAGAATTGAGGAAGGCTCTTTAGAGCCTTATCTGCCGTTATGTCGTAGTTAGTGTTGAGGGTCAATATTTCTGCTGTTTTTCCTATTGGTAATAAATTGTTTTGAACGAGAATCGAACAGAATGCATTACACAAATTTACCAAGCCATTTACTATTTCTGTGAAATGCTTTAACTGTAAATTTTGAGCATCGTTAAGTTCTTTAAGTGTCTCAATAGTGCGTCGTTGTTTATTAATAACCGAATTGGATGTATCTATGGCTGGAGTATCATAGCCATACACCATATCTGAATCTTCCATATTTTCATCTGGAGCTATAACCTTGATATTGAGGGTGTTTTCGATAGTATCCATTCTTTTCATGATGGAACCCATGGCGATGGTAAAATCTTTGAGTTTCTGAACCAACTGTTGGAAGCTGTCGTTAATAAATGTTTTAAAATCAGCCTCTACATTCAATTTCTCATGTATGGAGCCTCCAGCTTTTGTGCCAGCGGCTATATTACGTGATTCCATTGGAGTAAGTGTGTTATCAATAATATCCATATCTGGTGAAATATCATCGGTCCAGGAAGGGAGTGAAGTATTGTTCAGACCTCTTAACGCAAAAGATCTATTATCATTGTTGAAAATACCAAATTTAGGTTTCATTGGGGGTGTAGATTTTTCTTCTTATCTTTCTTTGATTATTCTGGCAAAAGTCACATTCGGATTGATCGCTCCTCGCCTAGGACGGGATGGAGCCTTGTAGTTGTTATATTGCGCAGGTTGGAATCGTTGGTACAGATTTTGTATATTTCTGTCATTAGGTGTTCTTCTTTTTTTAGGACAGTCTTTTATTTTGTGATGGGGAGAAGAACAGATGGCGCATAATGGCGTTATGTTACTTGTCCATTCTACATGTTTACCATTAATCGTAAGGTTGTTATTGCTGATTGCCACTTTTTGGTCTTTCGCCGATGCGAAGTAGAAGAAGGCATGTTGTAGATTGTTGTAGTGGATCTAGCCTTCGAAATAATCCAGGTTGTCGCGTTGGTTATTAATCCAAGGTCAGATAAATCTTTACCCGTAGTGTAATGTGGGAGGTATGTGAGCTTAGCCAAAAACTTTGATCATTCTAGTATTTGGTCTCTCGATAAGTTACACATATGAAATCGCACCATATCATTGAGGATAAAGACTCAATGCCCTTTTTGAAGTTCTGTAAAATTGGCATCATTATCGTATGTAATTGTGGCTTGTTGCCATAAGTTCTTTGTTTCCATTGTGAATCTAACGATCTTTCCAAATCGGAAAAAGACTTTCTTGATTCTGATTTCCGTTACGTCCAATGGAATCTCTGAAATTTTGATTGATTGTTGTGGCACAAACGGATGTTTGGGTATGATGTCGAGGGGCAAAAATGTGCGGTTTTCTAAATTAGGTAAGATAACCTTACAGAACGCGTCCTTTTCTTCTTTGTTAGAAAATGTCGCCTTAAGTATACTTTTTGATTGGTTTTCTGGGTGTTTGGCTAGAGCAATATCTGAAAATGAATCAAATCTGTCAAATATGAGATCCGTGATGTCAGATACTTTCGTTTAGGAGGATTTTCCAGAGTAGACGTCTGTTAGGAAGAAAGTGAAAAATTTCGTCTTTTTCGTGAAAATATCTTGAGAACTCTTCTTGTTCAAAAAGTTTTCAGAGGCGTCGTTTGCATTGTCAACATTCATTTCACTTTGTTCTTTAGTGACAACTAAGGTTGTTTCACTCTGTAACACTTCTTTGCCCTTTCTTTTATCGAGCGGAAGAGGATCGACATCCATAAGTGGAGTTTCATCGTAGTTGTTGTTGGTGAACATACTGCTTTTAGGTTCAACAGTTTGTAAGATGTTTTGTTTTTTCTTTGGTTGTTGCTCTGGAGTACCAGGGCGAGAGCGAGATTGTTGTTTTTGTTAGTTTTTATTGTTTTTTTTCTTTGGTCTTGGTATGGTAGCGGAAAGAGTTTCAAAAATTTATCATTTTTTTTTTTTTTTTTTTTTTTTTTTAAGTGCGATAGTTTCGCATAATCTTTATTAAATTCAAAGTATATAGATACAAATAAAAGAAAAATATACAAATTTAAGAAAATACAAAAATCTCTATCTAGAAACTAAATTAAGACCGACCCTGCACTTTCCCAGAATCTAATTCTAACCTAAGCTAAAACTATCACTTTCCAGTAATCACACCAATGAAAAAAGGCTTGGCCACTACGGCACCAAAAATTTGTCTAATGGGATTCGAAACGGACCATCTTATCAATGGCATTATGTATTATCAGAGTATGTAATTGATGCATATTTCCATATCCTGTTGCAGAAGTATTGTCTTTTTTGGTGATGGAATTAATGTTATTGAATTTTTCGAAATTAATCTAGCTAACACACCAATCTGTCCAGATCTTTTGGGTATGCTCAAATATGAAGTGCATGAATGCTAAGAGAGTTGCTAATGCGAGGTCTTTCGTTCTCATGGCAACTAAGACGAGTTTGTATAAAGAATAAGGTACTAAACCTTTAATAAGGGCTATAAGATACTGTGTGTAATTAATCATTATATGCCACATCGGTGTCTGTATTTTCGCAAAAATGTTATCATCCTTGATCAGATCACGGAGATAAAGTTGGGAGTCGTGGATAATAGATCTCATTAAGGTCCATGACATAGGGTATTTCCAAATATGATTAAATGTTTCATCGTCACTTTCACACCTGACGCACAGCTAGGTTTGGTTGAAGACATTCGGATGTCTTATTTTTAGAACTTCCATGGTGGGGAGTAATTTGATTAACCTTTAGATTTTCTTTTTCTTTACAGCTAAAGCTTTGTACAAGGTACGAGCGGAGGCTATATTGTCATTTAAGCAAAACGCCGTGGCCAGCCAATGTATGTTAAAATGAAGGTGCTTGTTAATGATGGCCAGGTGTTAGAAATTGTTGTACGTAATGGATTGTGTTATATCTTATATGAGCGGTCATATGAGGACTATGACACACATTCCTTTGTAGCTGATGTAATGTTGTTTCATGTATGTGAGGTTGAATAGTAAAGCAGGGGAGTTATAACACTACTTTGCCAATTGGTCTACTTTTTCATTGTATAAGTCACCCGAGTGTGCTTTGACTTTATGTAGGGCAATAGTTAGACACTATTTGTCTATAACTTCGAAGAGGCTGAACCAAAGTGGGTAGTTTGTAATTTTTAATAAAGGTTGGATAGACAGAGAGAAACAACGGATACTTTTGAATTTGTTATATTGCTGTATAACAGCCTGGAAGTCTGTATGAATGGTGATACGACAATACTTAGGCGCCACAAGGATAGCTGTGAAAATTGCTCCTAACTCTGCCGATGATGAAGACAGAAATGAAGTAGCAAAAGCTGAAGAGTAGGAGACCATTGGGGAATTTAGGTTCGTTTGTAGCCAAGCCAGACCCATCCTAATTGTCGGAGTACCTAAACCCTTGAGAGAACCATCTATATAAAATGTTAATTCTTGGGCTAACTCAAATTGTTGTGAAAGTGTTAATAGATTGTGAAAATGTGAACTTGAGACATAATTGTAAATCAAAGATGAGGGGGTCAGACGTTGATAGTTTATTAGTGGACTGTTAATTGAAGAATTATTAACATAGTTATATTTGTGACTTGCCATATCCCTTATAAATGGTAGTGACCAAAAACAAGTGTGGTTCTTATTCCCGTGATACATCAAAACATTTATACAAATCCTGATAGGAACTGTGAAAATACAGTTGTAACGTCTGAGTTCCAATGAATTCTTTTTGAATAATGTAGGGTTATGACGCAGATAACCCTGGCAACGTTGTAATGTGATCTCATTATTGACGATATAATAAGTGCAATGTATAATATCTGCAAAGCTTCCTGATAATTTTAAAATCTGTTCAAATATTAAGTTATCTATTGTTTAATGCCACAAGGTAACATAAGAAAATTTGTTGGTGTTTATATTGTTAGGCATATATGAGAAGTTATGGTTATATTCATGCACTATTGTTATGTCAGGAGGTAATTGTTGATTCTTGTTCACTCTTAGTGCTTTCTTTATCACTGGATACCAGGTTGGGATTCTATCTCTATTCGGTATTGTGGGAAAGGATCGTAGGTCGTTCATACTGAGCATATGTTTGCAGTCTTTTGTTAAGAGTTGCTCCACAAATAAAAGGGACATTTTGGCTAAAACAGATGAAAATTTCCTGTAGCTGTTTGGTATGATGGACTGTATCAAGGTAGAACCACCTAGTATATGCCCTTGAACGTGACTAAGTAGAACTATTTTTATATTAAGTTTTTTTAAGTCGCATAAGAGGCCCGGAATCCAATCTTTGAAGTATTTTGGATTGTTAAAGGGCCATTCTCTTAAAAAAGACGATGGTAGCCATTCTTGTATTTGTATTTGCTGAAGTCATATGTGAATGGTTTAGCCTAATAGACTATTGTCGTTTACCGCATATAGAAGTGCATCGCTGAGAGCCTGTGTGTATTTATGATGTAAATGATTGATACCGTAAAAAAATTTAGAATAAAACATACATGATGGGGTGTCTCTTGAAAGGTGGAGCTTTTTCTTGAGAAAGGATCTGAAAGGTCTAACAATGCGATCTGAAGCATTTTCAGACAGGTGCACAAGCTGCGTACGATATTCAACTCGTGGAATGATGACTACATTGTAAGTATAAATGAGTTGTTTGTCTGTGAGCTTTTTATTAGTTAATATTATTGTAGTGGCTTTCACATCTTGAACAGCTTGATTGACTGTGAACGTCTTATTGCATCTCAGCGAGATTCATACATCAAGGTATCGCACTGAGTTTTTGGGTTTGACTGAGATTATTACGTGATCGTGACTGTGTACATTAGTAATGAGTGTCTGAGTGTCTGACAAGTTTGTCAACAGGTCAGATTTTTCCCAGTTAACTTGTATACTGTTCAATTCATAAAAGCTGTTCGTTATGTCTATTATGTTATTTAGGTCTTCCTTCGATCACGCAATCCAGAGTGTGTCATCCATATATACCAAGACTGATATTTTACATTGGAGGCTGTCATAAGATTCAGTTCGTACGTCTGGTTTCTACCTGACTGACATATCATATCCTAGGCTTGAAGATTGTACCTTACATAAGAGTGAATCGTAGTAGATGCACCATAATAGAGGTAAGATAATTTTTCCTTGGTCAATACCTGAGAATACTTTATATATGTCTGTATTACTGAAGGCCGTGAAAACTTGGTTCTCCCAAGAAATGAACATGTTGAGAATAAAATATATGAATCCTTTAGGTAGTTTGAGTCTTTCCAAGGCTCTGACTAACATAAATACGTTTACTCAATCATAGGCTTTGGACATATCTTGTAAGAGGATCCACAACTCTTTTTTATTGGTAAGTGTGTCATGTTTAATATTATCGAAAATATGTAGTAGTTCAAAGGTTGAACGAAATAGTAGACCTGCGAAGTTGTGTCCTTTTAGTATGCTGTATTGAACAAAGATTGTTGAGAGACGTCTGTTGATCAGTTTGATTAAAGCTTTCCTTGGGCATTCCAGGAGCGTGATAGGTCGAGTGTTATTTAGGTCATATTCCCATAGTTTAGGTTTGGGGATCGGGTATATGTATGCTAATTTCCACCTACTCAGTAATGATGAGATCTTTAAACAGCCACAAATAATGTGCCAAAACAGTTTTTTGGTGAGTGGGCCGAGGTGTTTTAACATTTCATTGTGGATCTTTGAGGGACCTGATGCTTTACCATCAGCTAAGAAATTTATAATGTTGTACCATTCATCTGCTGTGGGGGGTAACATTAAAGACCTATATATATTAGGATCGATATTGGAAATCAGATTATAAATCGAGCTCCATTCCTCTGGTATCTCTTTGTTTTCGTGGGTAATACCCGCCGCCTTCTGAAAATGTTCATTTACATTGAGTTTAACTTCATTTTTGTCCGTAAGCAAATCTTTGGAATTTCTTGATAGACAGCGGTTAAGTGTTATGGTTCTTCTTGATCGATTTAGGGTAGAATCTAACATTTTACCAGGTTGTATAGCGTAGTTTTTAAGTCATTAGTTGAGTGCTTGTTGAATTGCTTGAAGTTTGTATTCCTTCTCGTAAAGTTTGGTTTTATAATAAACTATATTAATTAATAAATTAGTATCTGAGAGCAAAAGGTCAATGAAACTGAATGGATAGTCTGGGGTAGGGTGAGCAGTGACGAAGTTCAGTGAGTGCGCAATATTAATGTAGACATCATAAGAATGAGATCAAGAAATTAGAAAAGATGCCACATTTTTTATTGATCGTAACAACTTGTTGAATTTGTGAAGTTCTTTTAGTTGTACATATAGTTTGGACAATCTAGGGGGTTGTGAATATTTAAATTATCCTGTTGATTTCTGGATGGGAATTGTCGATTCAGCAGCTTTAATCAGTAGGTCCTGAAATTGATCCCACTGTTTGTTGAGCAATGTTTGTATCCAAAACGTCTTAACGTTTACGGTTTTCAGTGAGCAGCCGTTTAGGAGTGCATCAAATTTAGTTCCAAATTTGCTCCATTTATGATCATCCATTTTGTTAAAGTCAAAACTAAGTTTTGCCTTTATTTTCCGTCTATTGAATTTGATATCTAAGAAGTTAGTATACTTTGTCACAACTGGCAGATGGTCTGATATATCTGAAGCTATCGGAATAGTATAACAATCCAGTATATTGACAGAGAGTTCAGTTGATATCCATATGTAGTCTATTCTTGATGTACTTTGACTATTAGTGTACGAAGGGAAATTGGTTCTTGCACAATCATGTTTGAGAGTGAAGGCATCAAACATAGACATTCTAAGTAATGTGTCAAAATATTTAAGTGCGTTTGTTGGGTTATGCTGTCGGTCTATATCAGCATTGAAATCTCCTAGAATGGCCACATAATAATCTAGAGATGAGGCTTCTTTGATCCATTTGGTGAGTATATTTTGGACTTCCTGTCTTGTTTTTAAATCTGCGGATAGTAAATAATAGTTAATGACACGTAGTTTTGTTTATTAACGAATTGCAAATCTACGTAAATTAATCGATCTAGCTTTGTATCGTATTTGAAGACATGATGGGTGATGTTTTTCTTTAATATGAGTCCAACTCCAAAGGCCGTTCTCTATCTTGGTATTGAACTGAAAAATGAGATGTGGGAGGAATGAGTTGGGTTGAAGGTCTTTGCATGTATTTGTTTGAAGTTAGTTTCTTAAAGGCCGATGCTATCTATGTTATATACGAAATAAAGGGAGAGAAGGAGATGTTGTTTAGTTGCATTTGTGAATGATCTGATATTATGGGTAGCAAAGGTAAGATTTGGAATATTTATTGGAAGTGTGGAATTATCGTTGTTTGAAGAGGTGGAAGCATTATTGGTATTTGTAGAAACAGTAATCATGATTATATGATTTAGAATTGAGGAAGGCTCTTTAGAGCCTTATCTGCCGTTATGTCGTAGTTAGTGTTGAGGATCAATATTTCTGCTGTTTTTCCTGTTGATAATAAATTGTTTTGGACGAGAATCGAACGGAATGCATTACACGAATTTACCAAGCCATTTACTGTTTTTGTGAAATGCTTTAACCGTAAATTTTGAGCGTCATTAAGTTCTTTAAGTGCCTTAATAGTGCGTCGTTGTTTATTAATAACCGAGTGGGATGTATCTATGGCCAGAATGTCATAGCCATACACCATATCTGAATCGTCCATATTTTCGTCTGGAGCTATAACCTTGATATTGAGAGTGTCTTCAATTGTGTTCATTCTTTTCATGACGGAGCCCATGACTATGGTAAAATCTTCGAGTTTCTGGGCTAACTGTTAGAAGCTGTCTTTAATAAACGTTTTGAAATCATCCTCTACATTAGATTTCTCATGCATAGAGCTTCCAGCTTTTGTGCCAGTGGCTATATCACGTGATTCTATTAGGTAAGTGTGTTATCGATAATATCTATCTCTGGTGGGACGTCATCAGTCCAGGAAGGGAGTAGTGTATTGTTCGGACCTCTTAATGCAAAGGATCCATCTTCGTTGTTGGAAATACCAAAATTAGGTTTTGTTAGAGGCGAAGGTTTTTCTTCCTGTCTTCCTTTAATGATTCTGGTGAATGTCACGTTTGGATTGACTGCTCCTCGTCTAGAGCGGGACAGAGCCTTATAGTTATTATATTGAGCAGGCTGAAATCGTTGGTATAGGTTCTGTGTATTTCTATCGTTGAGTGTTCTTCGTTTTTTTGGACAGTCTTTAATTTTGTGTTGGGGAGAGGAACAGATGGCACATAATTTCGTTTTGTTACTTGTCCATTTTACCCATTTACCATTAATCGTGAGGTTGTTATTACTGATTGTCGCTTTGTGATCTTTCACCAATGCGAAGTAGAAGAAGGCATGTTGTAAGTTGTTGTAGTTGAATCTAGCCTTAGGGATGATCCATGTTGTCGCGTTGGTCAATAATCTGAGTTCAGATAAATCTTTACTCATAGTGTAACGTGGGAGGCATGTAAGCTTGGCTGAAAATTTTGATCATTCTAGTATTTGATCCCTTGATAGGTCACACATATGAAATCGCACTATATCATTGAAAATGAAGACACTATGACCTTTTTGAAGTTCTATGAAGTTGGCGTCGTTGTCATATGTAATTGTGGCTTGTTGTCATAAGTTTTTTGTTTCTATGGTGAACCTAACGATCTTTCCAAATCGGGAAAAGATTTTCTTAATTCTTACTTCCGTTGCGTCAAATGGAATTTCTGTAATTTTAATTGATTGTTGTGGCACAAATGGATGTTTTAGTGTGATGTTAAAGGGCAAAAATGTGCGATTTTCTAATTTAGGTAACATGACCTTACAGAACGCGTCCCTTTCGTCTTTGTCGAAAAATGTCGCTTTGAGTATACTTTTTGATTGGTCTTCTAGGTGTTTGGCTAGGACAACACCCGAGAAAGAATCAAATCTGTCAAACACGAGATCCGTGACGTCAGATACTTTTGTTTGGGGGGATTTTCCAGGGTAGTCATCTGTTGGGAAGAAAGCGAAAAATTTCGTTTTTTTTGTGAAAATATCTTGAGGGCTTGTTTTTTTGTTCAAGAAATTTTCAGAAGCGTTGTTGACATTGTTGACGTTCATTTCACTTTGTTCTACAGTGACAACCAAGGTTGTTTCACTTTGTAACACTTCTTTGCCCTTTTCTTTATCGAGCAGAGAAGGGTCAACATCTATAAGTGGAGTTTCGTTGTTGTTGTTGGTGGACATACTGCTTTCAGGTTCAACAGTTTGTAAGGTGTTTTGTTTTTTCTTTGGTTGTTGCTCTGGAGTACCAGGGCGAGAGCGAGGTTGTTGTTTTTGTTGGTTTTTATTGTTCTCTTTCTT
>CAJVPP010002536.1:0-14485 GCA_910592005.1 Funneliformis mosseae
TGTAGATTTATCCAATTGAGGATGTTTAAAAATCATAGCAACTTCACTTTCACTTAAAGGAGAAGCAGCTCTTCATTCACCTAGTCCCTGCCTTGCAAGTTGTTTAAATTTTCCATTAATTACTTGCCATAACTTATAGAATTTCTCTTGATTTAATATATTTACTCAATGGATTACAGAATGTTTAGATAAACTCCAACTTTGACAGATTGTGTTTTATAATCTTTTTCATTAACTGTTCGCATTGCTACAATAAATTTAATGATTTGTTCTTCAAGTTCCTTTTCATTATCAATTTCTTCAATTTTTCCATTTAAATTTATATCTTTTTGAAACTTTTCTAATTGTATAATCCAGTTGTTGGTAGACTTATCAGTTGAAGGACAATGGCTAGAACTAACTATTGCTTGTATTTCTTTAATACTGGGTTCATTGTATTTAAAAGTTGGTTAATAAAAATAAAATTTAAATATTGCTAAAAATTGTTTGAAAATAAATAGTTTTAAAGATAATATATACCTTTACAAATGGTTTTTATTTTGCTTTTGGCATAATAAAAAATGTATAAATGGTAAAAGGAAGGGGAAAGTAGAAAGAAAAAGAAAGCAAATAAAATTTATCATAATCAGGACCAAATAATTATATCGTAACTTCATGGGTAATCTCTGATAACCTGTGAAGTTACTATCAATAACAGCCTCAGCCTAATCAAAAATTTTAATTATTACCCTATTCAATTTTAGATCAGACTGGATTGACCGAAAAAATAAATAGCCAATCAGAGCATTGTTATAATTTGATTGATCAGATCGTTGTTATTAAATATGATTGGCTTCATTTTATAATATGAAATGATGATTAGGTGATGAAAAGGAGGAGGAGGAAAATTTGAGTGAGAAAGAAGAAGATAACTTAATTTTACGAATGGTTTTAATATGAAAATTAAACACACAATATTTAAAGCCACATATATATCATGTAGCAAAATCCAAATATTGGTGGCAAGAATTTCTTCCTTTATATAACCCTAATCAATTTAAAAAGTTCTTGAAAATGTTTTTCTACAATTTTCAACTCTTAGCTAAAATACATTTCCATTCTGTATTTTTATCGCAAAAAACAAAACCGCAAGTTTGTGTTGAGTTTTAATTAGTTGTGTTTCTTTATAGACTTAATTCTACTGGAAGTTTATTTAGAGTTTGTTCGCATTTTAAAATAGGAGAAAGGACAGTAATTCTTTATACTAAATGAATTATTCAAGCAATTATGGCACAAAAAAAAACTTTTATTAAATGGCCTACTTCAAGAGAGCGTAAAAAAGTTTACAAAAGATTTGAAAATTTAAGAGGATTAAAAAATGTAATTAGTGCAATAGATGGAATACATATTATTATAAAAAATGCATTAAGCAAAGATCCAGAAGTTTATTTTACTAGAAAAAAGCAATATGCTATTCATTATCAAGGTATTGTAAATGATAGGGAAATTTTTATTAATTTTGATGTAGGCTAACTTGGTTCTGTACATAATGCTAGGGTTTTTAGAAATTCTTCTTTTTACAAAAATTATTCTAATCTTATTCAAGATAATGATTATCTTTTAGGAGATTCAGCTTATCCTATTTCACCTTTTTTAATTCCACCTTTTAAAGATCCAAATTCTCAAAAACAAAAAGATTTTAACCAATTTTATTCATTTCATCGAGTTGTAATAGAAAATACTTTTAGAAGATTAAAAGCAAGATTTGAAATATTAAGGAATCTTGATATTAAAACAGTTAAAATGGGAATTTTATTTACATGTTATGCAATAATTTTACATAATTTCTTGAAAATTAATAAGAATCCTTGAGATATTAATAATATAGATAGTACAGATATTGAAAATAATGATAATATTTCAACTTATACAAGAGATAATGATAATACATTAAAAAGAGCTGGGCAGGCTAAAAGGGATTGGATTTTATAGTAATATTTTCCATAAATTTTTTCATTTTTAATAAAACAATTCTCTAATAAATTTTATCAAATTGATAAATATTTACATATCTAACTTTAAAATCTAATACTTATCCAACTTTAAAATTTAAAAAGTGTTCAATTTTAAAGTTAGATAAGTATTTAATTTTAAAGTCAAACACTAATCTAACTTTAATATCGAATACTAATCTAACTTTAATATCAAACACTTATTTAACTTTAATATCAAACACTAATCTAATTTTAAAATTTAATACAATTCTATCATTAAAATTAAACACTTAATAAACTTTAAAATCAAACAGTAATTAAATTTTAAAATTAAACACAATTCTAATATTAATATCAAACACAATTCTAATGTTAATATTGAATATAATTCTAATATTAATATAGAACTTTAATATTAAACACTAATCTAATATTAAAATTGAACACTAATCTAACTTTAAAATTGAACACAATTCTAACATTAAAATTGAACACTTAATAAACTTTAAAATTGAACACTTATTTAACTTTTAAAAATAAACACTTATCCAACTTTAAAATCAAATATTTAATAAACTTTAAAATTAAACACTTATCTAACTTTAAAATTTAACACTATTTTAGCGTTAAATTTGAATACTACTCTATCTTTATAATTGAACTTTTAAATTAAACTATTAAAATAAAACAATAATTTAAATGATTCTCAACTAAATTTATATGAATGCCTGATGTATAATTATTTATTTAACTTAAAATTTATAATTTACTGAATAAAAAATACAAAATTATTATTACTATTATTATTACAATTGCTATTATTATTATTACTGTTATCAATTATTATGACTAAATTATTATTCTAGAGACTATTTAAATTGCATTATTTTTAAATCCAATTTCTTTATTCTAAGTTCAAATTGTATTTGTAATTGCTTTATATCAAATTCTATCTTTTTCTATAATGTATTAGCTTTAATTCATTTAATTTCTAATTCTTCTTTTTTAAGAATCATTTCTGCTTTTCAATTTTCTTTTTTAGCCTTTTGCCTTTTTTTAAATTCCTCATATTCAAAATTAAGTCATTTCTCCTAAACTACCTGTCACGAATTACTCATAAAAAGAATAGCATCAGCCAATGGGTCTTGTGAAAAATATTTTCTTTTTTTAATATTTTGATACTTCTCCAAACTTTTATCTTTAATTTCCTTCTCCTCTTCATTTTCTTTTTCTTTAACATTATTAAAAAGTTCAATATCATTAGAAAGACCATCTACTAAAAATCCTGAATTGTGATTTTTATGAATTCTAAATAATCTGTCAATTCTTTCAAACTATTTCCATCTGGCTTATGCTACTTTTTATGTTTGATTTTTTTTTCTTAAATTTTATTATACTTAATTACAAGATAAGATAATTTATTCTTGATTTGTTCCCATAATTTACTTGAAAAAAGTTGAACAGAAATTTTTTTAGCAAAGTTTAATTTATTTTTTTGTAGCTAGTAAAATTTTCTTAAGAAAAATTAATAATAATGTTGTATTTTCATCTCCTCATCTTGTATCATCTTCAACAGCAGTTTAAGAAGTATTTTTTTTTTGAAAAACTTTTCATTTTTTTTATTTTATTTGGTAGATACTACAGATATTAAAGTAAGTTAAACTAGTTATATTGTTTTTCCTTAATTAGATAAAAGCAATTATGAGGTAGGAATACATAAATCAGGAACTAAAGAAATAGAAGCTAAAGAAGAAGTCAATATAGGCACTAAAGAAGTAGTAGAAGCAGGTATCAAAGGAGGAGTAGGAGCAAGCACTAAAGTAGGTACTAAAGTAGAGGCTAAAGAAATAGAAGTTACTATAGCTAAAATATTTGGATTTTATTCAAAAACTTCCTGTAATTGTGAAAGTTTTGGAGCAATTAAACGATAAGTAGTAAATTTTGAGTTAGACATTTTTGAAATTTTACAAAGATCGATCAAGGTGAACTACAAATTTGTTTTTCATCTTGATTGATCTCTTGATTGCTTTAGTAACCAATCATCTGAGATTTAAATTTGCAATTAATCTGATACAATCTAGATTAAACAGGGTTATAGTATTTATATGGAATTTTCATATGATATTACATAACAATATTTTTTGAATTCAATTAATTTTTTTTTGTATGAATATTCTTTTAGTTATTTATAATTTTTCAACTTAATAAATCAAAACCGTTCACTAGAAAGGCAAATAATTCTGTTTTTTAAATTCTGATCAAAATTTTCTGAATTTATTATAAATATTTTAAGTTTTAAATATATTTTTTAAATTTGTATTTCATGAGATTCTATATTTTTTTCTAAGATATTAAATTCTTTGTAATTATTCGATAATATTAATTTTTGATTTCTGTAATATAAATAATAAATTTGAAATAAAATTTTCATGGTTTATATTAGCTAAAAATGATTTATATTATCTATTTAATAAAACTGTAAAATTTTTAAAGCTTTTTAACATTTCATTAGAAATCTTTAAAGCTATTTTCAAAAATCAATCTGTTTACTTTCTACAGGAATTAAAAATATGATTTTAATAATTCCTAAATTTGAAGATATCTAATTTTCATTATTTTGAAAATTATCATTTGATTAGGTTATAGGATCAGAAATGAGTATAAGATTATTTTTAAAATCTACTTTAATATGAGTTCTCGAACTTCTTCCATTTGTAATTTTATTGATAAGTTAAATTTAAAATTTTTAAGAAATGAATGATTGAAATACTTTTACAGGTATTTAGATTCGTATAAAACACTTGATATTTCTATAATAAATTAAATTAAAAACTTATTTCGAATGAGCTCCATTCAGTCTTGTTTTCAATTAAATATTTCTATAAACAATCAACTAGTTCTTGAAGAAGAAGCTTGTCGACATCAACCAGTACTTTTAAAGTATCTGTTTTTTCTGTATAATCATTTTAATTTCAGTTTTAATTTCAAATACGAAATTGAGATATCTGAAATTAAACTTCAAATAGAATTTGAATTTCAAACATAAGGCCGTCTAAAATTGAGATATCTGAAATTCAATTTCATATAAAATCTGAAGACACAAGGCTATCTGAAATTGGAATAACTTCACATAAGATCTGAATTTATGATACAAGATCATTTGAAATTAGATATCTGAAATTGTGTATTTATAAAGAATCTATTATCTACATATACATAAGCAATGTAATTTATTTTAATTAATTGTTGTTTTTTTGTTCTAAATGTTTCTTTTATTTATTTTAATAGCTCTCTATAATTAAGAATTGAACAATACAATCTATTATCTATAAAATAAATAAGAGAAATTGTATTTTGCGCACTCTGCATAAATGCATCCCCTTATATTTATATATGTTAAAGCAGAGTTAGGTTAGGTTAGGTTAGGGCTAGTATTAGGATTAGGATTAGGGTTATGGTTAAGGTTAGGATTTATTTATCACAACGCATTACACCCCTATATGTTTCATTTTTACGGTTATTCTAGGAACTTAGAATTTTTTTTATGGAAAATTTTTATTTATCACCTCATATATAACAAATCCTACATTTTGTGAAGGTGCGTAGAAAATAAAGACCCAATAAGTAATTATAATTTTTATAAAAAGAAAATGATACAACTTCTTCTCTTTATAGCCTTAATATAAGGAATGAAATAATAAGAATGATTAATTACAAATAGACAAAAACTAAACAGCTAACTTAAGTAAATTTAATCATTTCTATAAGTAATTACTAATTTTATGTTTTTATTTTAAAATAGAATAATTACAAAAATGATTGTAAAGGTGGTGTTCCTTTCTATTTGCATCCAAAAAAAGATAAAATGAATAAAAAAATATATATAAAACACACTTGGCACTTGATGCAATAGAAAATCTTGATGAAAATAAATTTGAAAAATAAAATATAACTAAAATTTAAAAAATGGAAAATGGAAAATAAAGAACTTAAATAAATGTCTTCGCATCAAATACGATCGAAAAGATGAATGAATATAAAAGATAAAAGATAAAAGATAAAAGGATTTAAAAAAATAACATAAAAAAAGAAAACTTACATTCAATCGATTCGACAATAAAAAAATATAAAAGTTTACTTATAATTTTAAAAATATAAAGTCAAAAATAAAGAAATATAAACACCTAGATTAACGCAGCAGCCCGAATGCGATCAAAAATCCTAAAAAAAAAAAATCGAAAAATAAAACGATAAAGAATAAAGAAAAAATGTAAGAAAAATAACAAACCTAGACCATCCTTTAAAAAAAAAAAAAAAAAAATCGAAAATAGAAAAAATAAATAAATAAATAAATAAATATCCGAAATAAATCCGCGTAATTAAATTGGGAAATACAAAAAGAGTTGTTGTCTAATGTCGGTCAAAAAAAAAAAAATTTAATCTATTATTAAAATTTTTGAGAAAAATAAAGAGAAATTCTTCCTATAATTTTAATAGAATCTGATAACAATAAAAAGATAACGCATTATTCAATACTATTCGTTAGATAGAAACTTCTCATTTATTATTTAGTTCACAAAATAAAATAAAATAATTAATATAAATAATAAATAAAAAATAAAACAAAACGAGTATACAGCGATATATTACCTTCGATATTGAACTTTTAAATTTATAAAACTTATCAACCATTGTACTATAACGATCCATCCGAAGAGTAGTTATAAAAACAGCATCTTTAAAATTTACATTTTCAATATAATTAATATGATCCAAAATTTCAAGTTGTTCTAAAATATAGTGCGGAGGATTTTGTCTCCATATTTGAAAAATGGCTTGTAATTTTATAATATCAGGTCGCTTTGCTGGATCATGATCCAAACAACTATTCATCACTTTCTCATAAGCCAGTGGGATTTCTTGAGTATATTCGAGTGGAAGCCCTTGTGAAATTTTTAAAGCTAAAAGCTCATCATATGGCTTATCGTTGTATGGTGGTAATCCAGTTCCAAGTTCAAACATCATCATACCCAAACTATAAATATCTGAGGATTTAGTATAAGATTTTCCTCTTAATACCTCAGGAGCTACGTATGGCAAAATCCCATATACTTTTTTATCTCTTAATTCCAAATTGATACTAACGTTTTCACATAAATCAAAGTAATTAAGATATGCAACATTACCACTAATTAATACATGTCCAGGGTGTAAATTATTATGCGACATTCCTAATTTATGAATTATAGCAAGGTCCTTAATTATATAGTCCAAGATATTTATTTTTTCCTGCCATGTAATTTCATAATAATCTTTTTTCAAATATTCTCTTAAACTACCATCTGCTGCATATTGAATTATTGCACAATAGTTTCTGGTTATTGGATCCTGAGATATACCATACAATCGAAGAAATCTTATCCCGCTTGTCATAAATTGATGTTGAACTTTTAGCTAAATATTAATTAAAATGTATCATCAATACTCGTCACAATTATATCTTAAATTAAATAATAGTTTTCATACATCTACCTCGTTTATAAATTCTTCAGAATTATCCCGCGAATTGTGTTTAATTGCAACTGGAATGGGACCACTACGGTTTCTTTGGGTATTAATAGTTTCATTATACCAAAAGTCATTCATTCTTTCTCCTTCCTTCCAATTTGCAATATATATTTTGCCATTTACAGCCTCTGTAAGATATTCAATTTCTTTTAATCCGTCATAGGGAATCCATTCTAAATATGAAGCATAAGAAATTGCATTTCTTTGTGTATCTTGGAGAAATTCATCAATAAGTTTATTTCCACTAGTCCAATTCGAAAATTCATCAACCAATTTCTGACAGTCACATTTAGGACACCAGTCATAATAGCTTTTCGGATTTTCACAACGGGAGCATAGTCCATATAATTCTTCTAGGTTAGTATTATTCATCATTCTCTTAAGTTTTTTTTTTTTTTTTTTTTTTTTTTTTTTTTTAATAATTATATTCGGTGTAACTTTTGTGTACTGTTAAAAAAGTGTACGAGTTATGATTGGGTGCAACACTTTATATAACGTCACAAAACGTTGTAAAATTTAATTGGCTCGTGTGCAAAATGCCCTGTGAATTTCTGTTTTTTTTTTATTATTTTTTTTCTAAAATGTTCATTGCACGCGCCTTAAATAACGTTCATTTTTTGTTAAACGTTATTTCTAGAAAATTTTGGTTTTTAGTGAAGTGACTTTTAAGTTTATTTAACATTGCTATAAAACATTTCTAAACATTAAAGATTTTGTTTCGTCTCTGTTATCTGCGTCTTACATTTTTTGTCACACTTGAATCTGGGAAAGGTCACTTAGAAATAATTCTTTTTATGAATTTTCAACAGTCGACACACTATATAATAAATATATAAAAAAATGTTTTCATTTTTCCAAATTAACTAAAAATAGGTGTTAATTGATTTCTAAATTTGGAAATATCTATATTGATTTTTTTTTCTTTATTTCCTTTATAAAAGAAACAAAGAAGCGGACAAAGTTTTTTGAACATACTTTTCCCATCACACTCATTTCTTTTCATAGCCTATTCACAAAATAAACTTTTAATTTATAAAAGTACAAAGGAGCGGACAAACTTTTGAGCATACTTTCCTACCATTTCTTATAAATTATGACCTAAGTGATATTTTTTTCTTTCGCTATATCGCATCTATTACCTTTCCACAAGACTATTAACGAAAATCTTACATAGATTTCATAACTAATTTCTTGTCCACCCTTTTTCTAGAATTTTATTTTTAACTACAAGTTTCATAAAATTCCAAGCTTCTTTCTTTTTCGATAAACTACAACTCTTATTGACGAGACTAAAGAAATAAAAAAAAAATAATGAAATGTATTAGTGACATTATTAATGTCTATTTTATTTGACAACAACGAGAAGTGGACAAATGTGGAAGTGAGAAAATACGGTATATATTCATTCTGATTTTCGCAATTCTATTTTATTTTTTAAAATTTTCTTCTCATACGAAACGAGGAACAGCTTTAATTGTCAGTCACCTACGATTGAAAAATAGCCAGTACAACTGCTCATGAATAAGGTTTTCTTTGGTAAGGCTCTGCTTTTTCTGGAGAAGGAATTGTGCCATATTCCCTTACGTGAATCAAAGAGTGGGTGCCTCTGCCCTATTGGATACCCCATCCTTGAACGCAGTCGATAGTCGATCGATATTTACTATATTTTAGTCTTGTAGTCTTGTCATATGTGACCTTCGCAATAGAAAGGGGGGAAACTGACAGAAAAAATCAATTTTACTTTTTATGCCAAATATGATTTAAGCCGAGATATGTTCAGATTTAACATTATCTCATTTTTAAATTTTCACGCCCTTTTGATTGCGAAGGTCCCATTATGTTTTTATCATATAATAAAAATACAAATTTGCTGTTGATAAACATAAATAAAGGTTACCATGAATTTTAAAAATGTTTGTAATGAAATTATAAAAATAAAGTTTCTACGATAGCAAAAAAAAGAATTAAATGTATTTTATTTTAATACATTTTTTATTACAGTTTTTTCATATTTGTATTGTGTGTAAGGGAGGAGAAAATTAAGAAATGAAATATTTCATTTCTTAATTTTCCCTCCCTTACACACTCTGTATTTGATATAATTCAATTACTATAATATTACGCTCTGAAACAGTCTTCTTATGAAAAGTTCTGTCGTAAAGAAGTGCTTATTTTTTTCTGCGTATAAATATTTAAGGGAAAGGTAATGATAGAAATACTCTTTTACATTTGCACTTTTTATTAATTTAAAGTACTTTAATTACATTATTTTTTTTATACTCCTTTATTCAAAAAGTAAGTTATTTTCTTTTTGAAGAAAAAAAAAGCAATTATGAATAAACGATTTAGAAAATAAAAAATAATATATGTGATATTAATAGATATAATTTTAAATTAAAATTTATTCTGATAATATATATTATTTTACTAAAATTTTATGTAAAAATAAAGATACTCATTAATTTTATGATAATTATTATAAGCTGTAATTTTTGTTAAAATCTACCTTTGTTTCTATTACTTATGAATTTTTAAATATTATTGAATTATTAAATACAATTTGCATTAATTGATTTATTTTGTTTCAGTTTATTTGTTTATCTAAAAATGATTCATTTTTCAGTTAATATTATTTTATAAAGGATTTAAAATCATCAGATTTAATGCTAATAAATAAGCATTGCATACCATTCTCCATAATTTAATATATTATATTCTTTATTTAATAGAATTATTCATAATAAATATCATTTTACGCATTGATTAATAATAATTTTTGTATTATCTTTCTGAAATTATTGAAATATAAATGGATCTTACAATCTTAAAAGATATTATTATAAGAAAATAATGATGATAAATAATACTTTTTGTATAAATATTAATCAGATATAGAAATAATAGAATGAAATAAATGATTAATTGCAAATTTATAAATAAAAAATATTAAAAACAATTAAAGAAAAATTTATATCTTACCTGAATAATATTCATAAATTTTCCTTAATTTTATTATTTTAAGGGTTATTATTACACATACTAGCTTGCAATTTTTCTAATATAAAACCTTTTATTTTGAAATTATTAATAATATATACAAAATTAAATAATTTATTTTTCAATTTGCTTTTAAAAATAAAATCTTACAAAATGATTTTATCTAATTTTTATAAATAATTTTTCTATTTATTATTTTAAAATATTCTCATCAATTTTAAAAATTATCTTATATAATAAAAATAGCAACTCCTTTTTTAATTTATTAAACAATATATAAGATCTTATAATAAAAAAAGAAAAATTACTAAAAAAATAATTTTACTTTTATATGTAAAGATTTTAGATTAAAATACAATATATTCAAATTTAGCATTAACTTATTTTTATATTTTTCAGTTATTTTTCCTTTTTTATTGTAAAAGTTTTATATTATCATCAATTTATAAATAACATTTTTAAACTTATATAAATTGTATAATAATAAATAAGTATTAATAAATAATAATAATTTTATTAGATTAAAGTAAATTATAAAATAATATTTTAAATAAATATATTTTGCTACTTGATCAATTATATTTTCAAAATATAAAAAAAAGAATAAATTATATGAAACTTAAAAAGATGGTATTTATTGTTTAGCTTAAAATTCCTTTTTGATTATAATTATTGAAAAATTTTATTTAAATATTTAATTAAAAGTTTAAATAATTTATAGGCTTAATGAGATTGCTAGTAAATCTCAATCTTTTAAAACTATTGATAATTTTTTTATAATTATTAATAATAAAAAAATAGTATCTCTATTATAAATTATTTCTCTATTATTCTTATATTATAATTATAATAAAAAAGAATTATTTTTTAATATAATGGTAATATCAGGTAAAATGAGAATCCTTAATAAAAGGAAAATTTAAGACAACTTAAAATAAAAAACTATTACTATTTCTTTTTCAATTCAAAAATCTCAGCTTATACTGTAAAAAAAAAATTAAAAGGATGATTTTCTATAAAAATAAAAATTACTAACTGATTAAATATATATGTATTTTATATTATAAATAAAATAAATGTTAAACTGATATTTAAGTCAATAAAAAGATTACATAAGATCATAATTAAGTCAATAAAGATTCTATATCAAGTTAAAATTAAAATAATATAAAGTTTATAATAGGTTATAGTTAAATTGCTAAAAAATCTATATTAAATCTTAGCAAAATTGATGAAAAGCTAATAACTTTACCTATTTAATTAAGTCTTATCTAGACATGAATTTGAAAATATATATTTTTTTAGATATTTGATTATTCTTTACTTCTTCATATCATCTAATCTATAAATTAGTTTTATAAAAAAAGATAAACTTGTTTAATTTTATATTTTCATCTTTTGCAACATTAGGAGCAAAAGAAATAACCTTATATTGAGAGTAATAATTTATAGGTCTTTAGTAAAATACTATAACAGGATTGGATTGATGAACATGATACAGTAAATTACAGATCTAAATATCAGACATATCACACATATTTGATATATTTAATATCTTTGACATATTAGACATATTAGATATATTTGATTTATTTGTTATATCTATCTATATATTAATTTAATATAAATAAAAAGTGATAGAATCATGAAAACTTAAGTTTACTTTTAGTTTACTTTTAGTTTTTTCTTTAGTTACTTTTAGTTACACATCTAAATAGTTCTTATAGAGGTGCCTGACCTATCCTTCATATTTAGTATTTTAACTCTCTTGATTTTCTTATTCTTTCTTCTTTTCTTATTTTTTATTTTATTATATTAACATCAATAAATATATTATTATACCTCTAAATATCTTGAGTTGTTTTATTATTATCATGAGTACACTACTGTGTAAATTATAAATCTTGAGATAAACTGAATTGAGTCATTACGTAAACTTAAAAGAATTATTACTTGAGCATCCCATCTAACTGTCGCAATTCGCAAGAATTGCACGTTAATAATATATCTTTCAATTCCTTATACATTACTCAATTTATTTCTTTAAATTCTTTTGTTAGAAGACAATAAAGAATAATTTGTAAGATTTCCTTATCTTTCTTAATTATAGCTTTATTTAAAAAAATTATATAAGATTGTATTGTCTTTTCAGTTAAGCAAAGTGAGAATTATACTAGTTTTCTAATTGTTACTTAAATTAATAGATCATCTATTTCATATCTATAATATAATTATTATACTTTATTTTAGATCAGCTTTAAAAGCATTATATTCATCTTTTAATCATTAGTGCTTTTTTTTAAGCTGTGATTCAATAATACCTTAATATTATTTTCTTTTGTTTTAGCAAGTCTTTCATTCACTAATTGTTTCTCAAATCTATCTAATCAGGATAAAGTACTGGGACTATCTGAAATAGCATTGGTATCAATCTTAAGACGCTGATGATTTTTTCTTGTAATATCTATTAACTTCTTTCATAAATAACTCTTTTATATCTAAATAGATTTCACAGCATATTCTTCAGATAATAAATTATATTTACATATTATAAGATATCTCTATATATTACCTATTATGAATGGGTAATTGTTCAAATTTATTATAATGATTATTAAAATATAGTTAAATAAAGATTATTAACTGATAAAGGTAAGTATAGACTTTAAAAATTCCTGAAATATTAGAAAATTCAAATTCTGAGATTCTATTGCATCTTAGAAGTTTAAGTTTCTGATAAAAATTTCCACCTAGAGATTAGTTGAAAATTTGCTGAGACATTGATTCTGGGAAAAATTGCTAAAAATATTCTTAAAAAATTATGTTGCTTTTATAGAAGCAAGAATATTTTCCATTTCCTATACTTGCATCTTCATTTAATTGATATTATATCATAGATGCTAATTGGCTTAAATTTGCTTATGCTTTCTAAATAGATCTTACATGAATTAGCCATAAGTATCTCTATTAAATTTAAGCAATCGCTGTTATATGATATTAAGTGATTTCTCTAGGACTAGTTCAATTTAATCTAATTATTGATCTCTTTATCATGATTACAAATAATATTATCTATCTATATTCCATTATCTATTACATAAAAAATAGATAATGTTAAAGTTATAAGGCATTTTGACTAACTTAGTAGATGCAGTTTTTTATGATGCATAGTTTTGCATTTTTGATCTAATGATTTCTGATAAATCTTTAATATATAATGTAAATATTTCTTTATCAGATTACTATTTTCAAAAATCTGTTTTTGAAAGTGATGCAGGAATCTTTGACATACCTTATTTACTATATTTATCAGAAATTTATTAATAATACATTTATAATCAGATAAAACATGTTACTCAGTTATTTTGTATTCTTATAATAGGCTTATAATAAGGATAGAAAGTGGGTATTTTGTATATAAGACAATAACTTCTCTGATATCTACTATTTAGTAATAAATTTACTACACTTTATATGTTTGAACAAAGTATAATATCCCTAGAATATCGATCAGTTATTTGTAAAAAAGTAAATCTATTATGTTAGTACAATGAGCAAAATAAAAATATATGCAAATTATAGTTTACTTTTAATTAGAAACAAATTGTACGTGGTAGACAATATTGATCAAAAAATATTACAGCATAAATATACATACATTGTCAACAAAAGAAATTGCAACTCCAAATATCACGTGGGATCTGTCGATAAATAATGATCTTACATTAGATGATGTCACTGCTGTGCCAAACAGTAATCAGCAATAATTTCTGTTTTGCCTGACATATTTGTTTTTCCTGTATTTTCTAAACAGTCTGTTCAATCTGTTTACTTTATTTCATTTATAATTTCTTTAAAATTTATAATTTATTTTATTTCTTTTTATTATTTTTATTATTTTATTATATTTAAGTATATTTTTATCAGGATATATATCTATATTAGTT
>CAJVPP010002537.1:0-14478 GCA_910592005.1 Funneliformis mosseae
TTCATATATTTTATTTATTATATTTATTTCTTTTATATCTTTGATAACTTTATATTTTTTATTTTATATAAATAGAGAACAACTTCTTTTAGCTTAATGGTGTGTCAGACTCATAAATTTATATAATAGTTTAGTTTAATTCTTCTAATATAATTGTATAGTACAGAGTGCTGACTAAGGTAATACTCTATTGTTATAGTTATTAAATAAACTGTTAATTTACTAACACTCTTTTAAATCTAAATATCAAATTAAACCTTCTGCTTACTACCCATAAATATTGCTTTGCTTATCACTCATAAGCATCTTAAAGAACTGACTGTAATAGTATTATCATACCTTAGGTATAATAATTTTATTATTTCTAAGATACGATTATTTTATTATCCTAAAGAATGATGGTATTATCATTTTTAAGGGACAATAGTTTATCATTTCTTAGGGATGATTATTTTATTATACCTAAGAAATAATAGTTTTATCATTTCTTAAAGATGATAGTTTTATCATTCCTAAGTAATGATTGTTTTATCATACTTAAAGAATGATAATTTTATCATTCTTTAGAAATGGTTATTTTATCATACTTAAGGAATGATAGTATTATTATATCTTAGGTATGATAATTTTATCATTTCTAAGGTATAATTGTTTTATCATATCTAAAAAATGATGGTATTATCATTTCTAAGGAATAATAATTTATTATTTCTTAGAGATGATAGTTTTATTATTCTAAAAAACTAAACTTTTGAATTAAATCGATTTGCTAAAATAATATTGATTTAATATACTATTTAAGTTTATATTTAGTATATAAAAATATTTATATAAACTAGGAAACGGAAATTATTATGAGTCTGAAATGAAAACTTTTATACCATCAGATTAAATTTTACTAATTATTTTTATAAAATTATAAATTAAAAATCATTAATAAAAAGATATAAAATAACTAATGTTTCTAATTCTCTAATTCTTTTTAATTTTTTTTTTTTTTTAAAAAAAATTTTCTTTTTTCACATTTAACATTACTGCATTAGAGATGTAATACTGTAACACATACAGATGAGTTTATTGTTTTTTATTTTTTTTTTATTATCGATGTAAACACAAATCAATTAATGTGATGCGTGCAGACAAACAGACTTCGTCACGTGATCTTATATATCATTAAAGTTCATAAATATATATAGTCTTTTACTTCACTCTAGACTAATAAACTGCTTAATAATATATAGTCTTTTACTTCACTTTGGACAATAAAAGTCAGGGTCTTACATTAAAAAAGGCCATAGTAGATCTCAGTGATAAAGAATTTACTGCAGGTCTTACTTTTGTAGCTGCATCTCAAGTATATGCCCTCAAAGATCTTCTCTTTAAACTATTTAACTTTGAGAGACTTCAGTATATTAAAGACTATAAAAGGTTAAAAGAAAGGTTAGATGAAAAAAAACATTTGATTTCCATGATACCAAGAAACTGAGTCATATACAATAAAATAAAATAATACTGTTCCAAAACTTAGATCAAAAGTTCTAACAAAAATATTGTGATTTTTTTTTAACAAAAAATAAAAAATTCAAAGTAAATCTTTGTAACATGTAACACCATTCGTAATATACGTAATTTTATTTTTATTCATAACACTTTTTACAAATTTATTTTTTTTTATCTTGTTTATGTTTAATGTTTTTTTTATTAACACAAAATTTTTAATTAGACATAATGCGTGCAGACATTTAGACATCACCACGTGATTTTAATTTTTATAAATTGCCTAATAATATATAGTCCTTCGCTTCGCTTCAGATAATAAGCTTAATTTTTTAACTTTTTAAAAAATAATTTCAATCATTTCCAAATTTTCTCTTTTTATATTCTACCAAAATCCCCCAAAAAATTGTCTCAAGAATAAAAAAATCTTAAGTTAAATTTTAGTCAATTTTTGCTTTCAACCATCAAAATCAGATGAAAATTAAGTTGAATTTTTATGATTTTTTTACTTTTTATAATAGAAATATACCTCTAACTAAAGCTCTCAATGGTTCAGATTAATCCAAAAATTTTCAGTTCAGATCAACTTCAGTTCAGTTTCAGATTGCAAAAAATTCAATCTGAAAATTTTTGGTTTGGTTCAGATTTTTTTCAGATTATAAATCTAATCTAAACTGAAAAAAATCTGAACTGAACTAAAAATTTCAGATTAATTTAAAATTTCAGATCATTTGGAATGATTAAAAGAATTGTTCTTTTGGAATAATAGAAGTTATCATTCTAAATAAATGATAAGAAAATTGTTCAATTAAAACGATTAAATTATCATTCAAAAGAATGATAAAAAATTCGTTCATTTTGAACAATTGAAGTTATCATTCTAAATGAATGGTAAAAAAATCATTTAATTAGAGCGATTAAATTATCATTCTAAAAGAATGATAAAAGAATCATTTGATTAGAACAATTAAATTATCATTTCAAACGAACAATAAAAAAATCATTCATTTAGAATGATTGAAGTTATCAATCTAAACGAATGATAAGAAAATTGTTTGATTAGAATAATTAAATTATTATTCCAAAAGAATGATAAAAGGATCATTCGATTAGAATAATGAAATTATCATTTCAAATAATCTGAAATTTTCAGTTCAGTTTGGATTTTTACCAGTTTACAGTTCAGTTCAGTTTTAGATTGGCATTTTTAAGATTTATAATTTGAACTGAATTGAACCAAAATTTTTAGTTTGATTTCAGATTGGCCTATAATCCAGACTAAACTAAACCATTCAAAGCATTATCTCTAACCATCAAAATTGTTGAATTTAGTTAATTTTTCTGATTTTTTTTTACTTTCTATAATAGAAACATACCTTCAACTATCAAATTAGACAAAAATTAAATTGATTTTTAGTCAATTTTTCTGATTTTTTTTATTTTAAAAACATGCTTTCAATTATCAAAATCAGATGAAATTTAAGTTGAATTTTAGTTAATTTTTCTAATTTTTTTTAACTTTTTATAATATAAACATGCCTTTAATCATCAAAATCAAATGAAACTTAAGTTTGAATTATTGTGATTTTTTTTACTTTTATAATAGAAATATGTCTTCAATTATCAAATTAGACGAAATTTAAGTTGAATTTTAGTCAATTTTTCTGATTTTCTTTACTTTTTATAATAGAAACATATCTCTAACCATCAAATCAGATGAAACTTAAGTTGAATTTTTGTGATTTTTTTATTTTTTATAATAAAAACATGTCTCTAACCATCAAAATTAAACAAACTTAAGTTGAATTTTAATCAATTTTTCTGATTTTTTTATTCTTTTTTCTGAAAATAGCAATATTACTATAATGAATATTTAGGATGATTTAAGGGAATTTTAGGAGGAAAATGGATTATATTTTTATTATTTTACATAATTTTTCCATTTTTTACTATATTTTTTTAAATAGAAAATTAATCAGTAGATTTTGATAATATTTATGTTATATTTTTGTAAATTATATTAGGTTTTTATTATTAATAAAATTTTAATATTTAATAAATTTAATAAATATAATATATGATTGTATATGCTTTTTTGACTGAATTGATACCAAATTAAGGCTAATTTTAGGCTGATTTATGGTTATTTAAGTTCTGAATTGATGCTGAATGATGCTGTATTGAGGTCAATTTTAGGCTGATTTATGGTTATTTAAGTCTGAATTAATGCCAAATGATATTAAATTAAGATCAATTTTAAGCTGATTTATGGTTATATTTAAGTTTTGAATAATTATGTTTAATTGGAGTTGTTCAGTATTTATCAGCATCTAAATTGTTGCTGAATTAAGACTAATTTTAGGCTGATTTATAGTTAAATTTAAGTTCTGAATAGATGCTAAATGGTTATATTCAATTGGATTGATTAGCATCGATCGGCACCTGTTTGTGCTGATCAGAAATCAGCTATAAATAGTATCAAAATCAGCCTAAAATCAGCTATCTGATTTTTAGCTGATTTTGACTATTTTAACCAGTAAAAACAAATTATTGTTTATTATTTTTTAATAAATATACTGTTGAAATTATTTAAAATATTAAAATTGGAAGTGAAACTCATATATAAATATATATAATTCTAAGATGAAAATTAGTGTAAAATCTAATGAAACTAATTTAAAAAAAAAAAAATATTAAAATTTACTAAAGAAAACAAAGAGAAAAACTATCTATAATGCTTACTTTAAATTAAAAGGAACTATTTCAAATCAATATTATTAAAAAAGAAATTAAATCAATTTTTTAAATCTGCAAGATTAATTGAATTATGCAATATCTGTAATCACATAATTCATGTTCTAAATCATAAAGTACTTAACCAGCCTATTCTACTCTTTAGGTTGTTACTTTAATAATCACTGCAGCTCCTAAATTTATTAAACTTGCTCTAATAGTAGCTTTAATTTTGAATGTAAATTGACTTAAAAAATAAAAAATAACGTTAGAAATTATTATTAAAGAAAAAAACATTATTCCATCAATATTCATTATCAAAGAAATCGGCTATTCTATCTTTATTAGCAATAAATATATCTATTCTTCTAATTTGCTCACTGTGAATCCAAAGTTAAAGAATATTTTAACAAAACTTTTATATATGCTTTTAATAATCTAAAATTTGTGACTTTAAAATTTATAAAACATAAATAAATGATAATATATAGCATGCTGATATTGCAAAAAAATAATTTTGTAATATAGATAATAAAGAAATTTATGAAAAAAAATAACATCTTTTCTAAAGATAATAGTAGTGATGTTAAAATTTATAAAAGTAAAAGTTAAATGAATTCAACGAATTTGCCTATTAAAGAATTTGTAAAAGTATTATTTGCCACTAAAGCTAATGCTTTAGCTACTTCAGCTGCTATTTTACTAATAAAATTAGGAATAGTTTGATAACTTCAATAAAATCTACCTATTCTCATTATACTTCAATGACAGTATAACGTACTTTACTTTATGTACCTTTTCTAACAAATCAAAGCTTTAATGAAGGTAAAGCTAAAGAATTTAGTAGTTTAATAAATAAAGAGCATTAGTAAACTTTCTAGAATAAAAATAATCAAAAGAAATCCATCCATTTCTTCAAAAATACATATTCGCCTCAAATTTTAAAATCAAAATCTGAGACTGAAATCTACAAATAAAAGCTAAAGAATATTAGTAACCATTATTTAATAAAAAAAAACCATTCCTTTCTTTAGAAATACCTACCTATTTCTAATTCTAAAGCAAGCTAAAATCTACAAAAAAAAGTTTAATGAGAAAAATTTAAAAGTTTATTATTTAAAAAAATAACCATTATTCTCTAAAATAAAATTATATTGCTAAAAATACCAAAGAAACCAAGATCCTACCTTCAAATTTATCACTATTCTTTAAAAACTAAAAATTTATCCTAAGAAACATTTTGAATTTTATTGCTAAATTTATTAGAATATTTCTAGAAATATTAATTGTTATCTAAAAAAATGAAAAAGATTTTGTTTTTAATAAAAAAAAATTAAAAGTTTAAAAATGCTATAACTATTTTTTTATATAAATTTTTATTTTAATGTGTATAATAATAATGTGTATCAGTCACAAATATATCATTTTTAATTTAACATGCAGATTTTTTTGATTTATTAAATTATATAACAGAATACTGTATCATTTTTGATTCAGAGAATTTGATTACAAAATAAAGAATATGATTTTTTTATTTAGCATATAAACTTTTTTTGATTTGATAAATGTACTTTTTTTAATTTGATAAATTCACCTTTTTTGATTCGATAAATTTACCTTTATTAATTTGTGTAACTAATAATTCAGGAATAATAATAGCAATATATTTTATATTTTTTAAATTAAATTTTTTTCTAAATAATTTTTATCCTTATAGCTCATAAGTTGTAGCACGTAAAACACGTATTTTAAATCATAAATAAAACTAAAAAATTTATAATAGATAATATAAATAAAATATATATAAGATAGTATTAAATACAATCCTGATGATACAATTAATGTACCTTTTAGTTGTATAGTAGAGTAGTATATTAATATGTACTCATGCTTAAAGTATGTTATTTAAAACATCAAAGTTAACAAAAACTTCACAGCTTGTTAAGGAAGAACTTATTGAAATTAATATACCACAGATACTATTAACTTTTTAGAATGATAAACAAAATGGGATTCTATAAAATCTATAAACAGAGTAGATAATGTGATAATTTAAACTCTAAAGAAACAAGAATTATTATAAGAAATTTAACTTAAATTAAAAAAAGACAGAAAATGCTTATATTAGGTATTATATTACTCTAAAGATAGAAATAATTGTCAGAGAGTATATGGTAGTATAAGAGAATATTTATCAAATTGTCAAAATCGAACATATAAAAAAAATCTAAAAAATACAAATGATATGCATTTATGCAATGTTAGAGTTATACTAGAATATCAAATATTATAGTTAAATTCTTCTATATATTTAAAAATAATAATTCAAAGTAATCATATTTCGCATAATTTTCTAGTTATACAGTTATCATAAATATCACAAATTAATTTAGACTTAATAACAAGAGATATAATTTTAAAAGGCTGTTATGCTGATCATCATACTGTATAAGAAATAAAGGTTAAAATGCTACTCTATTAAATAGAGCATCGAAAAAAAAATTAGAGAAGCTTTTAATAATAATTAAAAATATATTCTAATAATAAATTCAGAAAGCTAATTGCGTAAGATGATAAATGTTTACAAGATAATGTAAGTCCTTAGACAATTTTACATAATATGATTAAAAAAATATTAAAGTCAAAAGAGTTTATATTATATTATTAAATAGTAAATTCAAATGAATCTAAAAGTTTTTCAGTTAGATATTATCAATTAACAGTATCGGATGAATTTTGGCTATGAAATAAAAAAGAATTTAGTAAAATTTGTATTAGTTTTAATAGTAAATATAATCTTAATACAGATCAGGCGTCTATATTATCAATAGTTACTAAAAATAATGCTAGTTGTGGAATACTACTTGTATTTGATATAATTCATTATTTTATATTAGTTTGTATTTTATAAAATATTGTACTAATTTTTTTAGTTTTAAGTAATAGAAAAAATCATATGACAATTCGTATAGCTATTTTGATAGTATAATAAAATATTTTATGTAATGATAATAATTATGATCATCATTAGTATTATAATAATTTGGAAAATGGCTTTTAACGAATTTGCTTATACTTACAAAATAATTCATAGAATCCATACATGATGATTAATAAATACTGATCTTTAAAACTTAGAATAGAAAGTTTAATATGTAGTGTTATTTTATGTTGATTTCATATAATGAAAGCATTAGGTAATAATCTTAAAAAATAGCAAATTCTACAACAATTCAGGTAAAAAAATCTATTTAAATAAATATTGTGAAAAACGTCTTAAATTTGCAAAGAGATATAAGGATTAGACAATAAATGAATGGAGTAAAATTATATGATTAGATAAGTCTAAATTTCAAATATTTAATTTAGATAGACGTGAGTATTATTGAAATAAATAGAAAAACCCCTTCAAAATACTTATATTAATCCTACTGTTAAGTTTAGTAGTAAAAGTGTTTTTGTATAGGGATATTTTACATCTTGTGATGTATGTTATCTTTGTAAAATAGATGGTAAGCTTGATGTAGAACTTTATCATAAGATTTTGGATGAAGACTTTATGGAGACTTTGTAGTATTATGAATTAAGTACTAATAATATTATCTTTATTCAAGATAATAATCCTAAACATATTGCTATACTAACTAAAAAATGGTTTGAAGATAATAATGTAGAGCTTTTATCTTTGGCTATCACAATCTTCTGACTTGAATTTAATTAAATACTTGTAGAATGATATGAATCATCATATTAGAATATTAGATATTGAAATTAAAAGGAAGATATGTTATAGAAGCAAATCCATAAGATATAGGAAGAAACTGCATTATAAATATGCATCAAATTGATAGAATCAATACTAGAAAGAATAAATGATATAATCAAAGCAAAAGGTGGTTATACTCAATAGTGAGAATATTTGGTAAAATTTTTAATTAGGATTAATTTAGTTTTTTAAAAAAATTTTATAAATTTGTTATATTTGCAAAAGCGCTATATTAAACGCATCATTATTTAATAAATAATTATGTAATAAATATTTTCTGATTTATTAAGTAATATTATAATTGCTGTATTATAAAGATCTTATAGTATACTATATAAGCATATGATTAATAATAAGCAATATATTGGTATATTTTTTTTGAAAACCACTGTATATTAATATTTTAAATAAATTAGAGCTAATAGAAAGCATTGTTTAGTTTTAGTTTGTCTATCTTATTTAAGATTTCATTAATTTTTTGTTTTTTTATCATTTTTATTTGCTTTTATTTTTGAGCTTATATTTCACTCTTTTTTAATTGATGGGCATAATTTGAAATTCTTCCATTAAATAATCCAAAATCTGTAAAATTCAATTTCACATACTTTTAATAGATTTTATGTAGTGATAAAATTCAAATGCATACATAGCGATCTTAGAAACAATGTGACATCTTATTTTTTGAAAATATTTAAAAAAGCGAAATTTTCATATAGAGGAATTATTTGAAAATATTTATTTTATTATGTTTGAAATATGAATAGTTTTTATTTTTTAAAAAAATAGTAGCTAATTAAATGAAAGAGACGATTATTTAGATACTTTTGCGAAATTTGAAAAAAATTAATAAGAAGAAATTAAAGATATTGAAGTTTAAAAATATATTAGTTTTAATAGAAAATTTATTATAAGCAAATTTAAACTATTTTAAATTATAGTTTTAATATGAAAAATCTCTAAATTTTTATATGATACTTTGATTTACATAATTGATGGAACATCCTAATTATACATATCCATTTCACTAAAATTTAATTCATTATAAACACATAATTAAATAATTATTAAAAGTTATATCTGTTCTTTTATGACTCCTTGAGAAATTAATATAAAAATTCATCAATTTTGATATAGTTTAGTTGAACATTACAGGTAAAAAAAATATGTCATACTATTATCAAAATATTTGTTTTCTTTAAATATCTATTTTACAAGAAGAATCATATTAATGACTTATGTAATCTAAGATCTTATTGATATATGATGATAACATATATATAATACTTTTTCAACAAATAACTATATTCATTGGGCTATGTAACTCTATGCAAATTAATATTTTTACAGCAATTAATTTGCATGAATAACTCACAATTTAACTTATTTAGAAGATGATATTTTATTATATAATAAATAGCATTAACAAATGCAAAATAAAGTTTATTATAATGTTTATAAATTTAAATAGTTTTTTATACAATGTATATTTATACATCTGCTTGAAGTTAAAAACATGTTGGGTACAGTGAAGCAGTAAAATTTTATATTAAAATAATTTTGTTTGTCTTTGCTTTAAGTTTGATCTAACATACACAAAAAAAAATTTTTAATTTTTAATATTTCAATATATATAAAAAATTTTCAACAAATTCAGTATAAAATTATAATGCAACGATGATGAAAATATGATTTCATGTATTTTTTTAATTGTAACCTAAATAATTATGACTATATTTTATCCATATGTTTAGCTTTCTCTGACATTTTATACTTGGTATTAAGTTTCCTTCATCTATTTCGCTAACAAGTTGTTGAAATTGTTCCAGCATTGCTTTGATTATAAAATATTAATTTTTTCTATATTTCACTTAATTATTTTCTTGCTTATAATATTAAACTATTCACCTATTGGCTTGTTGAGATTATAACAGGTCAATAGCATATGGATAAAATAACATTAAATTCCCATTATTACAATTCATAGTACTAATACTATTAATATCATCAATATCTGTGACTTGATAATTGAACAAGTAGATATTCAATATATAAGTAATTGCCCTAGAGAGATCACGCATTTTGGTTTCACTGATACAGATCATTCAATTTAAATACTTAATAGGTTATCCATCATTTAGATTCAACAAATTGTTAATTCTTTGACAAATTGAGTTGAACTACTTTTGTGTCTAATTACTGGATAGCAATTTCGATTTTATATGTTTCAGCTTTTGAATTTTTGAATTGCATATATTATTAACATTTTTTTCTCATCTAGTATGTTTTGCTCTGAATGTTTTTTTTAAGCAGAGAATTCCTTTGAAGAAGTGATTATAAATCATCCAACATAATAATTTCTTCATTGCTTAAACGCTGAATGAATGATATTTGCTTTCAATGAGATATCAATCCTTTTAGACATATTATAATTGTGCAGGTCAGTCGGAAATAAATCTCGTCTTTCTATCGCACGTTGTAAACGGATATTTAATTATATGAATACATAAATACGATTTTTACGATTTTTTTTTTTATAAATAATTTAGCTTTATCCTTTTTATACTCTGCAATATCTTCATCTCAAACTACACTTTACCCTATAGAGCACGCATAAGTCTAAGTTGAAGCCCAGCCCGGCCGGACTTAATAGTATGACAACTTGATGTTGGCCCATTATAACTTCTGCTATGCGATGCGAAATTTAAAATTCAATAATTTTATTTTATTTTATAAAATACAAAAATATATATATATATTTTTTTTTTTATCAAATTTTTTTTGAAAATAAAAGCTAAAAAAATTATTGAAGTGCACTATGTAAATCTAAACACCATCTATTGTTGGTTGCTCTTATGTGTGTCAATAATTTCATTGGAATGGTGGCTATATTTATGTACTCCCCTTAACGAAAAGCAAACAAAGTTGGCAGAAAGCAACTTTTCAACAGGTTGATGAAATTCTTTGTGATTACACTTTTAAATAAGAAACAAGAATGGATTTTTTTATTTTATTTTTATTTTTTTTTTTTTTGGTCTTGCGAAGAAATTAGAAGACATTTACCCGAATACATGCAAATTACTTAAAGTTTGAACATCGAAAGTCATTACGTAATCAATCATTTATAAATATCGAAAATCACCATCAGATTAAGGTTGGCTGGCAAAACCCGAGGTTTCGAATGAAACGAATTCAAAGTTTTTACCAAAATTATTTTTAAGGAAGCCCGGTAAATTTTGACGGGTGGCAAAACTTTGAAAATAAATTCCCTTCGGGCACATTCTAATACATCACACATCCTTTTGGAAATCCACCCAGGTAAATCGATGAAATTTAGAAAATTTAGAATCTCTGTCATAGGTTCGAATCTATCCAAGTCCAGCCTGTTAAAAACCATTATTTAGTTAAATCGAAATCGTGAATCACAAATAGAAATCCGACGAAATCCTTCGAAATTGACAAGAGTTTCTATATTTACCTAAATGGGATGGTTTTGCCCTGCAACCTAGATCAGATATTTTTTTTCTTTATGCGAATTTTAATTTTTCCAGTTGGAATCGTTATTAGTTATGTTTAACAACTTTTTTTTTAAAAAATATTTTTTTGTTTTGGCAATTTAACTTTTTTTCTTTTTTTTTTAGGAATGGTATGAGGCGTAGATTTGTAAAGTAGTTTCGACCTACTAAACTTCATGATCTATAACAATAAATTAAGTGCATATTTTTTTTTTTTATTTCTATATTAAATTTAATTTTCCTGTGGATATTTCAAAAAAGTATTTTCCATTGTTATCATTCCCATTCATTTTATTTGTGGTGATCATTTTGTAGTACAAACTGAACAATGAAATGTTAAATCGAAAATTATTCATAGTTTACTAAATTAAGCAACTGAATATTTTTTTTTTTTTTAGAAATGCTCAACACTGACTGAGCATAATTTTGGAATCAATGAAGCGAATGAATTCAATAATTTAAAAACTAAAAATAGAATAAATTTTGATTAAACTGCCAATTATCATAACTTTTTATTGTAAATATCAAAAGAAATTTTATCATCAAAATGAATGAATGCAGATCGGACCAACCTTTCTTTTTCTTATTAATTGTTAGTCAGTGAAAATTCTATAAATATGTGAATTTTGCGCGAAACGTTTTTCGATAATTCAATAGAATCTAATCAATTTCAAAAATATAATTCAAACTTACAAATCAATAATCTTTAACTTTTTTTCAAACATGAATCCAACAGAAGTAATCTCTATTCTTGTTGCTTACGTCTCTGATTTAAATGCTACTACTTCAAGCCAAAATGTTACCGAAACTCCAAACCGACCAGCGGATCAATGCTGCATTATGTAAAATAACCGCTTTCTGACCGTTGAAAGGTTGGATCACAATCTCTAATTTTCATTATATATAATTCTTGGAAATCTAAAATTTATTTAACGATTTGTTATTTATTTATAATTTCAATTTTATAGCTTCATTTTCGGGTTATTTCGTTATAATTTCATTTGGATTTCAATCTATATTCCTTTTATATTGATTAAATTTATTCACCGTTTTTTTTAAAATTTTTTTTGATGTTAAGTTTTTTTTACTTTAAATATTTAGATAGTAAAGTTAGATTATAATTTTTTTTTTTTACAAATAGTCCCGTAGTTCGACCTGGTTGTCGTCATTTATTTTCAGAGTTTTGACAGAATTTTATAATAACAGGCTTGGTATAAGGCTTGGAAACTCTATAGTTAATAAAATTCTTATTGTTTTACTAATTACATATGAAATTATCGTTGTGAAAATATATCAAAACTTTGGCTTAAGACGAGCCTGAGAAAAATTTGAGTTTGATTCGTTTGTCTAGTTTGGTTATATCCTAGGGTTAACACTGGCAACCCGACAACCCTACAACCTAATATATGAATTTTGCTGTAAGTATTTTAGGAAAAGTTGAAATATTCTGTAAGACTGATTCTTCTTTTCCCCATTATTCAAACACTTTTAATGATTTATATAAATTATTTATGATTCTTAAGATTTTCTTACCTAGTTAACAAAGGTTTACACCATATTACGTTCATTGAGCGAAATATATATATTCTTTTTATAAGTCTTTCGTAGTGCACTTTTTCCATGATGCTCATAGAAAGTTCCAAAAGCTTGTTATTGATTAGCTTTTTTCTTAATAAAAAGATTGATGGAAATAGATTATGAATCCACCCGAGTATAAAGTTATTATTAGGTAGTGCCAGCTAATATCCAGTATCCGCCGATATCAAAATATACAATCACAATTAATTAGGTCTTTAATTAATCCAGATTTATTTTTCATAATCTTTAAATCATTTTCTTCCGTTTGTGAAGACAACTTATAAATATCTAGTTTCAATTAAATCAAATAAAATTAGTCTGTACTAGTAAAACATATATATATAAAAAAAATATAAATAATTTTTCCAATATATAGTAAATAGAAAGATTAAATTAACGTTTTGTATATTCAAATGATAAAAATATATATATTATCTATAAATTATATATAAAATGGCAAATAACTTGTTTTTTATTCAATTACTGTTAATAAAAATCTGCTTATATTTAAAATTGTATATAACTACATAAACGAAAGAATTGAATACAACAGCATTATAATTTTGAAGTCATTAGATAAAATTTTTACATATAAACTTTTTTTTTTGGTTAAAATTTTAAAGGTGATCCGGCCGGCTGACGTGAACCGAAAATGTTAACGTGCGTGGTTAATGAAGGATCTCATTCGATTTTAAAAAACTTTGTTAATCAATTTTTAATTAGGAAAAACATGAGGAATTTATAATTTATAAATCCATCGAAATTTTAATTAATTTTTAGCATTATTATTTTTTATTAAAATAAAAATAAACTTTAGGAAGATGTAGTGTGCGTAAAGCGGAGATTTCGGGATTTTCATTTCATTCAAAGAAATCACGATATTTAACACTATATAGATGTTGGTGTTAGGTGATTCCATTTTATATAGTGTTAGCTATGGCCGTTTGTAAATTTGGTTAGCTTCATGCAGGAACTATGGGGCTGTTTTTATTTTCAATATTGATATCAATATCAATAGAAACTACGGTTGTTTAGGATAGAAGAATCACATGATTTTTTGTAATTTTTATTATGTTATTATGTAAAAAAAATAAAATAAAATAAAAATAATGATTGATTTTATTAGATTTATCATTACCTTAAATATTAGTTAGTAATCGTAATCATTATAATAACTAAAGATTTGTCAACAACCTATGCTGCGACGACGAAAATTGATAATTTTAGACAAAGAGATGAACTGATCTAGCCTAAAAATAAAATTTCTAAGAGAGAGAATCTATCAAACTAAAATAAAAAAGAAATAAAATAAAAATAATTACATTTTTGCAAAGGATTAAATAACCTCAGCTCCGTTAATCAAATAAATTTTTTAATTGAATTTTTTTTGAA
>CAJVPP010002538.1:0-14475 GCA_910592005.1 Funneliformis mosseae
TAATTATTTGTTTTTGACCAAGTTGCTTTTATGATACTACCAAAGCCGCCTTCATCAAGTGGTTCTAAATCAATTAATTCATCAAAATGTATGACTTTAACTTTATTATTTAGCTCATTGTTGATCAATTCGAACATATTACTATTAACTTCAATTTAAATAAATTAGTATAAATAATAAACTTGTAAAAATTTAATTATAAATTCTTTTAACATACTTTTAATCGGTTTATTTATTAAACTCATCTTTGATAGTTCTTCCAATATTTCTGTAATAGTTGGTCTTTGCTCAGGTTCTTGATTCCAACATTTTTTATAAAGTTTTCATAATCCTTAGGAGTATCTGGTATAGTATTTTCACGAGCTTTATTAGTAATAATAGCACAAATAGTTGCATCATTAAAGTCTTTAAATGGAGGATATCCACTAGAAATTTCCCACATTAATACACCATAACTATAAATATCCGAAGGCTTAATATACTGAAAATTGTGATTGCAAAGTATTTGTGGCTCTATATAAGCAGTTTTACCATAAGGTCCGATATGTGTAGTAGAATTATTTCCAAAATCTGTAATTTTGACATTATTGTTGTGAATAAGAATATTCTTGGAATGCTAAATAATTTTAAAAAATTTTATAATTAATTTTAAAAATATAGATAAACATAACGATAACAAATAAAACTTACAAAATCTCTATGCAAAACATCTTCATTATGCAAGTAATTTAATCCATTTGCAATTTGAATTGCTAAATTTTTTTTATCATACCAAGTTAAATTATTAAAATTATTTTTAAGGTAATTTTGGAGATCGCCACCATTAGCATACTGCATTACAAGAAGATACTCATTTTGTATTTAGATCTGCAATTAATAAATTAATAAACATTTCTAAAAAAAATAAATAAATAAACAAATATAGTAATTAATAGTTACCTTGACTAATACCTAAACAATGTATAATTTGATTACAATAATTAAGATATATATGAATTTTTAATTCATAAATAAAAGCATCTAAATTCATAGTATTTGTATTTGTTAATCTTTTAAAAACAATAAAATTACCAGTTTTCAACCAAGTTGCTTTTATAATACTTCCAAAACCACCTATATCAAGTAGCTCTAAATCAGTGAACTCATTAAATGATATAAACTTAACTTGATATTTTAATATTTTATTAATAAATTCGATAGCATTATTATTTTGATTAATATTTTGAATATTGTCTTCATATTTTCCAAAACTCCTTTCAGATTTATTCTCATTTTTCATTAATCTTTGATGCCATCTATATGCTTTTTTAAATCTTTATTAATTCCTATTCCATTTATATAACATTTAATTATATTAAATTGTGCATCTTTATTTTTATTTTCTGCTGATTTATGATACCAATAAAATGCCATTTTTAAATCTTTTTTAATTCTAATGCCTTTTTCATAAAAATAACCTAATTTGTATTGTGCAATATCATTCTCATTTTCTGCTGATTTTTGATACCAATAAAATGCTTTTTTTAAATTTTTTTTAATAAAAATACCTTCTTCATAATAAAATCCTAAATTATATTGTGCAAATTCATTTTTATTTTCTGCTGATTTTTTATACCATTTAAATGCTTTAATTGTATCTTTTTCAATACCTAAACCATATCGATAACAAATAGCTAAATTGCATTGAGCAATATAATTTTCATTTTTTGCTGATTTTTGATACCAATAAAATGCCATTTTTAAATCTTTTTTAATTCCAATACCCTTTTCATAAAAATATCCTAAATCATTTTGTGCATTTTTATAATTTTGCTTTGCTGATTTTCTATACCATTCAAATGCTTTATTAATATTTTTTACAACAAATATTCCATAATAATAATAATTTCCTAAATTATATTGTGCAAATTTGTTATTATTTTCTGCAGCTTTTTGATATCAATAAAATGCTTTTTCTAAATCAATATCAGTTCCTTTACCATTTTCATAGCAAAGAGCTAAATTAAACATTATTTTAATATATCCATTTTCTGCAGCTTTTTGATACCAATAAAATGCCTTTTCTAAATTAATATCAGTTCCTTTACCATTTTCATAGCATAAAGCTAAATTAAATTTTGCATTATTATTATATTCTGCAGCTTTTTTATATCAATAAAATGCCTTTGTTAAATTTATTTTTATTCCTTTACCAATTTTATAACATAAAACTAAATTAATCATTGAATTAACATTTTCATTTTCTGCAGCTTTTTGATACCAATAAAATGCCCTTTTTAAATCAATATCAATTCCTTTACCATTTTCATAACATAAAGCTAAATTAAACATTGCATCATTATTATATTCTGCAGCTTTTTGATACCAATAAAATGCTTTTTTTAATTCAATATCAATTTCTTCTCCATTTTCATAACAAAAAGCTAAATTATTTATTGCATTAACATTTTTATTTTCTGCAGCTTTTAGGTACCAATAAAATGCTTTCTTAAATCAATATCAATTCCTTTACCATTTTCATAATATAAAGCTAAATTAAACATTGCATTAACATTTTCATTTTCTGCAGCTTTTTGATACCAATAAAATGCTTTTTTTAAATTAATATCAGTCCCTTTACCATTTTCATAACAAATAGCTAAATTAAACATTGCTTTAGTATATCCATTTTCTGCAGCTTTTTGATACCAATAAAATGCTTTTTCTAAATCAATATTAATTCCTTCACCATTTTCATAGCAAAAAGCTAAATTATTTATTGCATTAACATTTTCATTTTTTGCAGCTTTTTGATACCAATAAAATGCTTTTTTTAAATTAATATCAATTCTTTTACCATTTTTATAGCATAAAGCTAAATTAATCATTGAATCAACATTTTTATTTTCTGCAACTTTTTGATACCAATTGAATGTTTTTTTAAAATCAATATTAATTCCTTCACCATTTTCATAGCATAATTCTAAATTAATTATTGAATCAATATTTTCATTTTCTGCAGCTTTTTGATGCCAATAAAATGCTTTTTTTAAATCAATATCAATTCCTTCACCATTTTCATAGCAAAAAGCTAAATTAATCATTGCATTAACATTTTCATTTTCTGCAGCTTTTTGATACCAATAAAATGCTTTTTTTAAATCAATATCAATTCCTTCACCATTTTCATAATATAAAGCTAAATTAAACATTGCATTATTATTATATTTTGCAGCTTTTTGATACCAATACAATGCTTTTTCTAAATCAATATTAGTTCCTTTACCATAATTATAGCATAAAGCTAAATTATTCATTGCATCAACATTTTCATTTGTTACAGCTTTTTGATACCAATACAATGTCTTTTCTAAATCAATATCTGTTCCTTTACCATTTTCATAATATAAAGCTAAATTATTCATTGCATCAACATTTTCATTTTTTGCAGCTTCTTGATACCAATAAAATGCTTTTACTAAATTAATATCAGTTCCTTTACCAATTTCATAGCAAAAAGCTAAATTTAACATTGCATTAATATATCCATTTTCTGCAGCTTTTTGATACCAATAATATGTCTTTTCTAAATTAATAACAGTTTCTTTACCATTTTTATAGTATAAAGCTAAATTAAACATTGCATTAATATATCCATTTTTTGCAACTTTTTTTATCCACCAAAATGCTAAACCTTTATTGATTTCAATACCAAATCCTTCAATATAACATCTACTTAAGTATACTTGTGCAATAGGACATCTTTCAGCTGCTTTAAAAAAGTATATGAATCCTTTACTATTATTTTCATCTAAGTTGAGCATATTGTAATAATAAAAAATTCCAAGAAAGAAAACATTTTTTGATTCATTTTGATTTTCTTTAAGCCAATTAAAAATATTTTCAGCTGATTGAGTAGAAAGAGTTATGCATTTATTAAGAAAATGGTTCGTTTCACTGAAATTTTTACCTTCATTTTGTATTTTAACCAATAGTATAAATAATTTATCAACTAACATGTTCATATTATCTGTTGAATTAATCGTTTCTGATATGTATAGGAATTCGTCATGTTTTGTTTCAGATTTTGTCATGCTTGTATTTAAATGTAAAAAATGTGTTTTATTATATAAGGTGAATTCTCTCTCTGGTCTACAGAAAAATTAAGGAACAAAGATTAAATCGGATGCATAACTGAAACATTTCTCCGTACCGAGGTTACATAATTTCAAAATAATGTAATGTTTTTGATACACAATGTACTATGTACATCATATACATGCATTGCATACCAGTTCCTTGTAGAATTGTGGCGCTTTTTGTTGAGATTTTTTAGATAATCGGACATTTTTAGGATGTTTTCTTGGTCATCACTTTTTTTATATTATATTTAACGATGTGGCTTTATAAATACATAATTTAATAATTCAATAAAATATTTTGAAATTTTATATAAAACAAAATAAAATTTTTTTTATAGCGGTTGTTCTACTAATTATTAATCTATTTTAAAATGAAAGAATAGCGTCTTTACCACCTACGGCAATGCAGATTTTTACAATGTTTAGTAGTTTATTGACCAAATTTGATACTTAAAAAAAGAAAGATACAAGGGGATGAGCAATTCCAACGACTTTAAATCTTTTAATTATTCAATAATTGATAAATAAACTTATAAAAATACTTCGAAAATATCATGAAAAGAGGCCAAGTTGTGATAACTTTTTATAATTATTATTATTATTATTCCTTTATAGATGCGTTAATAAAATCTTCTGAACAAAATTAAAGAATGTTTCGGAATTTCTCCAAATATGACAAAATTACTGTGGTCACGTACTGCGGAGATCGACAATTATACCATGTGCATTTGTAACTGTTAGCTCAGCTCCGGACCGGTTCCAAGAGTCGAATTTTCATCAAATTAAAAGATAGTAATAGTCAAAAATTTTTAAATTGATCACCATCAAATGCTCTATTAGTATAAATTTAACGCTCAGTTTTAATTTACATAGCATTAAAAAAATATTTTTTACTTTATGATTGAATGAATTTTTTTGATTATTTCAAAATCATCAAGAATTAAAAAATGATTGCTTGACCAAGTCAAAAAATTTGCATTTAACTCTGATCTGGCGCTTATATTTAACCAAAATGCTAATTCTTTTATTATTTTAATTCATGTTATCATGTTAATATCACGTTGATCTAATCTTTTATAGCACAGACTTATTTCGTAAAATTCGTATCATTACCGTACAGATACGATTCTTTCGTATTGGTCACGCTTCTCGACGTCGTCGAAAGAGAAATTTGGAGAAAAATTCGAATATTGCAATATTTATCAAAATCATACTTATAATCAATCTTTTAAAGACTATATTTAATTAAATTTATATTGATAAACAAAAGGAATGGTAAAAGATTAATATTAGATAAATATGATATAAATTATTTAATAAAAATCAATCGATCAAAATACTGCCTCATTAAACTAGACAATTACAACATACTAAATTATAATTTAAAACTTAAAGAGGGTGAACCTGTCTATAATCACCCTGTATATAATCACATCATATAGAACCATTTTATAATCACGTCTATATTTATATTATAACCAGTTATGATTAAATTAAGAACATTTTGTGAAAAATTACCATGTGGCAAAATGTTGTAATTATATGCAAGGCTGAGCGTACTACTTTTAAATCCCGTCGAAGGACATCGTTTATATATTTTTCTTGATCCAAAAACAGTTTGTTCGGACTACATAATGTACAAGGAACATGTCATTCAGTCGATTTGTCCGGAGGATACTATTGGCCAGGAAAACATAATGTCCTGAGGACATATTGAACATTTCAACGACAAAAAAAAAAAAAATAAAACATAGAAATGATAAAAAACGAAATAATAATAATAATAATAATAATAAATTTGATAAATTGATAAATTAGTATTCGATATGATCAATATACAATAAACATCATTAGTCATAAATTTTATATTTTTTAATTTGGATTTTATAAACGAAAACCATGGAATAGAACACGAAATTCTCGGTTACTCTACCGCAAATTTGACAGGATTACGTAATGAAATAATTAATTAACATCCCAACAAATTTCCTTAACTTGCTACTTTTTTTTTCGTTGTGATGAAATAACTTTTAATTAAGCTTACATTAGAGATAGATGTAATTTATATGACATTCTTAATCGGTAAACAGTTTCCTAGTAATCTAAATCAATAACTTTAAGATACATAACGAATATTAGAATCTTGATTGAGAGTCTTTATTCAACAATACAGGAAGTATCGGTAATAACTCCCTTTGTTCCATGACAAATAATTTTGAAAATCGAAAATCCCATTTTTATCGTCACATTATATGTCGTTATAACCGTAAACAAAGTAATTCGAGGATTGTTGAAGGCCATATCGTCGTGTTTAGCATGAAGAGCTTGAAACTTTTTTTTTTTGCTCGAAATAATCCTTTTTTTTATGCCTCAAACTTTATTTTCTCGTTTAAACACATCATGGTTGCAGATACAGTATGTATACTGTTGCGTCACTAGGGATGGTGACGGTTCAAAAGAGCGACTCCGAGTCGGTTCTGGAATCGATTATAAATTCAACATATTTTGGGTTTTTCTGAGTTACAAACCATTTTAACCAATTTTAAAAATCGAACCGGAGCGAAGCGAAGAACAATATACGTTTATGCGCTATGAAAATTTTACGGTCACGTAATCATTGTGTTCTGTCTGCTCACGTGATTTTAAACCAATGAAATCTCCGATTTTGAAAAGTGTCAAGATCGCTTCGGACTCAACAACGGTTCCCGTTTCCTAGTTAGCTAACTTTTAAAGCTTCAACTTAAAATGATCGTCAAAGTATCGGCAGGTGTTCCTTAAAACGTAAAACGTATTTTGTTCCCTTTAAACTAAAGTAGCTTTATGGTTCATACTACCGTGTTGGTAGTATTCATTACAAAAGATCATGTATTATGCAAAGGATATTTTTAGATTTATTGTTTATATGTAAAATTTGTTAAAAATTAAGAAATTTTAATTGGTCATATTTTACAGTAAAAAATTATAATTATTATGATTTTTAAGTTACTTTAGAAGTTAAAATAAAAGATTTTTTATAGTTCATTTTCATAGAATTGAATCAAAAAAAAATTGTGCAAGATTAAAGATTAAATAAATTTTTCAATGCTATTAAAAATTCATATTGTATTAAGATAGAAAGTTCTTTAATATCTATCTTTTTTTGTAATATCAGATTTTTATATAAAATTTATTTAATATCCATAGTTAAGTAGCTAAACTTTTGATAGGAAAAGAACATAATAAATTACCTTTAGAAAAGGAAAGATAACCTCTCTTCTTGATTAGTACTCATAATCATATCATAAAAATCAGTATTATTCTAAACAGTGAATAATAAGTTTCTCTTATTTAAAAATAAGTTTTTAATTATTTTAATGAATAAAATATATAAACACTTTATAGCTTTTTTAATAAAAATATATAAATACAGTTATAAGTTTTAAATTTATCTTAAAAAAGAATATATAAGTTTGTATAATCTGATTTATAAAATTTGTAATTAAAACAATAATATTCAAGAATATTATTGATAATATAAAGGATTCAAGTATTAATTGATGAGATAATTTTACAAAGTTAAGTCTTTTATTACATTAAATTTAATAAAATATTCTAAAAGTACTAATTTAGAATCTTTACAAAAGTTTTTAAAATAATATCTTATAAGATAATAGGTTTTATATTATTTAAATTATAATTCTAAGCTTTTAGTTTTTAGTATTAAAAATATATAAGCTATATTTTATTACACAAAAATATTAGCAAATACAAATAATATTATATAAAAAATTCTGTATTTTTAACCTAATTTCTTTAACATTTATTAGATATTAGAATGAACTAGCTACTAATATTTGATAATATCTTACTATTAATTTAGAGAAAAATATTATTAAGATCAGAATATATATTATTATCAATATAATTAATGAGATTATAAAAGGTTTTCTATTCATTTTATATTAATTTAAAATTAGATGAAATATCAATTATAATATCTTAATTAATTGAATCTGTAATAATTTAGAAATATTTAGCAGTATATTTTTTAATATCATTTAGTATTAAATTTAAATATTGATTAAATGTATTTTATTAATAAACAGACAATAAATAATAATAATTTTATATTTCTTTCTAATTATAAATCAATTATTTTTGTAAAAGTATTTTTAAGGTTATTATATTATTATTTAATAATTGAAAAATGTGATTATTACTTTTTTAATTTAAATATAATCTGTTATTTACTTAAATACGTTTAATAATATTATATATTAATTTGTTTATATATAATAATAAATATTTATTATTAAAGTGTCTATTGATAAATACTGTAAATAAATAATATTAAATAGTTAAACTAATCAAAAGTAAAAATTCAGCTATATTAAAATTTGGTATATATTAGACTGAAATTAAGATCATTTAGATATTATTAATAATAATATATATTTAGGATTACATTTAATTTTATCAAATAATAGCCATATGTTCTGTGTAATTAATAAAATAAATTATTAGGGTAATCAAAATTTATTATCAATTTAGACTATTTATAAAATAATATTTGATATAAATTTTATTATAACTTTTGAATAGAATAATATTAATATTCAAATTTTAATATAAATGAAATTTTCTATTTAATGAAATAATCACTAAAAATTCTCTAGCATTAGACTGATTTAATATTTTATATTTTATAAGTATAATCTAATCTAAATATTATATATTAAGATTATATAATTCTTACTGATTGGATAGAAACTGTTCTCTAACAATTTAACATTACAAGTTTTAGCATCATTATTAATGATTAAGCAAAATTAAATCAAAGATGAATTAACTGCTTATAATATATAATATAGGCTAATTTATATATTAATTTTATGAGTTTATATAAATATTATATTTAAAAAAATATTGAATTTGACTAGAGTTTATATTAATACTTCTTTTATCACAATTAATAAATTTGAATAAAAAAAAAAAGCTTTTAATATGTCACATTAAAGTAGCATTTTTAAAAATCTTTAATTTAATTTAACATCTTTCATATTATTTTTTCTTATTAATAACTATTAACAATTGTTTGTAAATAGTTTTTTAAATGTTAAATTTATATATATATTTATGTAATATTTGATAAGACAATTATATGGTATTTTATAATAATAAAGGAGAGAAACTACTAAAATTATTTTTTTACTTTATAAGCTAAATATTATTTTTTTAATAAAATAAATTCAGATTTAACATTAACTAAAAAAATTTTTTGGTAGTTTTCTCTCTTTTTACTGTAAAACGTCTATATGTTAATTCTTTAAGCTAAATATTTTTAGATTATAATAGTAAAAATTTTTCTAAAAAATTTTTACACCAGTAATCAGTAATTTTAATATATTCTTTAAATTTATTAGAAATTAATATATTCTTCTGTCAAAAATTTATTAATATCAGAAAGTAATCCAATAGAAGATCAAATATCGAATAATTTAAGTCTTTTTATTTCTAAACTTAAATTAGCAATGTTATTTATTTTTGTTTTGATCATTAGTTTACATATTAGTTTAATTTTAATTTAATATTAACTATTAAATAATGAGTCTAATAAAATAAAATGAAACTATTAACCAAAGAAAGTTAAAAATTAAAAATTAATAAATAATTCATTTTATCTAATATTTCATTTATATATTTGGATAAAAATACTAGAATGAATATAAAGAATTATAACTATAAATAAGAGTAACAAAAGATAAAGATTCAGCATAATTTTTTTTGCTATAATGCCTTTTGATTAATTTTATAATTATTATTAATCCACTATGAGCTTTATCTATTTCATTAATCTCTACAGTTTGTCTAACTAAATTTTTATATACTTTAACAATGTATGTAAGAATTTTTCAATCTTTTAATAAAAGATAATCTCATAATATTATTATGCTTTATTTAGATAATAAAGCTTATTTACTAATAGAAGTTTAAGTCATAAATTAAAAAAAAATAAATACAAATTTATTTAAATTAAAGGGTTAGATTATTTTTAACAAGAATTTATATTTTAAAACAATAGATATTAGCAGAGATATAAGTTTATGTTATTAAGATTATACTTTATTAAATTGTAAAATAGAAACTTATTCCTTTGCTAAAATAATAATACATGATATTTATATAAAATACAAATATAAGAAAGAGATAATTAATATAATAAAAATAATAAATAAAATAATAATAAATAATAAAATAAATATATTAATAAATAATGATAACTATGATAGCAATAAAATTAGTAATAATAATGATCATACTTTTTATGAAAATTATTATAATCATAATTAATGCAACTATTTAGTAACATACTGTATACAGATTATCATTAATAATATTTATTAGAAAAATTTTACCATTGGTCTATTATAAAATTGAAAACTTTTTATCTCTAAAAATATTTCTAGGAACTCGTTCTAAATCAGTTAATACTTAAAATCATTTATTTTCTTTTATATTGACTAGAAAATATTCTACGTTAATATATTTTTATTAATCCAAATTCTTTTTACAATCCATTTAAAAATGCCTAAGAAAAGGTAATGTATAGAATTTATAATAATAATCTAATCAGATTAAAATACTTTAGCTACAGTAATTCTGACCATCTAATTTTATTTTTTGATAAATCTAAATTATTTAGTATTAGTTTTATATTGTTACCAGTATAAAGCATTTTATTAATATTTTGTCAAAATTTTTTTAATAAACTATTCATCAATATTTACTATATTACTATAATTATATTAGTTATTAATATAATTTATTTTCTTATTACAGCAGTGATATAATATAAGAGCAGATATATGATTACATAATTTTTGAGCTATAAGAATATTATATAAAGCTATAATTAATACTGTTCAAATATCTTTATCACTTAAACATTCATTTATATAATTAAGAGTTACTCCTTTTCAAAGTGACTCAAATTCTATAATTATAGATATAAGATAATGGTTTATCTTATATAAGCTAACTTTATAAACCCTAGTAATATATTAAATATAAGCATATTTTTAGTCAAAACTAAATATTGCAAGATAAATTACATATTGCTGCATATAAAACTCTTATACTATAGATTACTTTATTGTAAAGTTAAAATTATCTAAATTAATAATTAATCTAAGATAATTATTAGCCTTCTTTAGTTAAAAAATAGTTTAACTTATATTCAGATAATTTCTTAAAATTTCGCTATACTTGATCAATATAAATATCTGATAGGATATAATTTTGTTGTGAATTATTAGTCTAATGTTTAAAGATAATGCTATAACTAGTTACAATTAATAATAAATAAGTATTATAATATTATAATTAGTTATAATTAGTATTAATAGTTGTAATTAATTGTAATGTTATTTTTACTAATGTATAATAATTTTTCAAATTTTGATCAAAGAAATATGTTTGATAATTAATATTAGATATTATAACTAAATAAACTAATTCAGACTTACAGTAAATGTTATACTATTGTTTAAAGTAATCTGTTTTACTAAAGGAGTTTGATATTATATAAATCACTTTGTAATTAAATTAGAAAATCTACATAGTTGCATTTCATAATAGTTTGTTAAATATTAGTTATATCATCTTTCTTATATAATTTGTGACATTTTTAACAAGTTGCAAAATATATAAATTGATCAACTAGACCTAAATTTTATCTCATTATATATAAAAATTTTGGAATAATTCATATTCAGAATCTTTACACTCTTTCAATATGATTTTAATAAACTTTATTGAGGCTTTAATCGCAATATCTAATAATCTAAAATTCAACTTGAACTTTATTACCTATATTAAAATCTATATATTTAATCTTGTTTTAGTAATTTTAAGATATCTAATAAGTTAAACATAGAATAAGAATAATCTTTAAAATTATTCAAAAATTTATTATATTTCTGCTATCTCCTACTATCCTTATCACTAACACTTTTATTATTCTATTTTTTTCTTCAGTTGATAAATTGCTATCAGAATTTTAAATTTTTAAAATTACTTTCATTAAACAAAGGTTGGTAAAGGATCTAATATTATGTAATGCAATATTAATATAAGGTAAAAAATTATTTAGGGTTGGGTTATTGTTCATATCAGAATGTATACTTGTGAGACAGTATTCATAATAATAATAATGAATTAGATAGGAAAGTTACCAAAGTAGCTTTTAATCTGTTTATCTAATATGTTAGTGGTTGTGATAAAAAATGTTTATTGTGAGAGTTTAATAAATCTTTGTTAATGAGAACTTGTTGGAAATCAGTGTAAGTATTTGATAAATTATTAATAATCACAGTAAAAGATGAAATGCATTATTGCTGTTAGTAGTAGATAGTAATTAGTTGCTTATTAGTCTTTTTTGAAAAAGGGTAGAGTTTTTTAAGACATCAATATAAAGAAATTTTTCATCAGTAAGTAAAGCTTTAGGAAAAAAGAATTAGTTATATACATCTGCTTCTATTAAAGTAAATGACTTTGATATCAAGAGCCTTTTCTAGAATACAAAATCTTTTTTGAGAAAATGTAATAACTGCAGTAAGGTTATAAATTATTAAGTGATGACCTCAAGTTGCATTGTCAATAAATTTTTAAAGTTTAGATCACATATCAATTTATTTTGAGCAATGCCTTTAGACAAATTAGTATTTTAAGTAAAACCACTTGGATTACTATTATTATTATTCTGTTTAGGTAGGATGGATTTTACTAGAGATTTATGATCAGTAATTTGATTGCTATTCTTTTGTTTAGATTTAATAGTATTGATAAAAGTAATGTTATTTTGAATTGAATTTTCTCTATTGTTACTTCTTTGAAATAGTATAATTATTAAATTAGATAAGTTAAAAATACTGATAAAGTTTCTGTATGTTATGATCTTTTGGATTAAGCTTTCATTTTAGATAAGATATGATATTATAATAAGCTGAGAAGTAAATTGCACACAGCTTTTGTTTGAAGCCAGTCCATTCAACTTTTTTTTATTAAAGGTGAGATCAGAAATCTTTTTATTAGCCTTGCAAAGTACTGTAAAGTTAAAATAAAAGTAAGTGTTTTAGAGGTAATTGTAATTAGATCTAGCATAGAGGATAATTCATACTGTAGCTTCTGTTATGTAGCCAATATCTATAAGGTTATGTGATATGGTATTTTTTGAAAGGTTAGTAAATTTAATTAAATGTTTAGACTTCTCTTAAATAGCGCTGTGTAAAGTAATACATCTATAAAATCTAATCATGTTATTTAGAAGTAAAATGCTATCCCTTTATCAAATTCAGTATAATTAATATCTTTGTCAAAAGTAATGGTAACTCTTTGCCATAAATTGCAAGTTTCATTGCTATTTGAGTAATCATTTCATATTTAGAAAACAATTTTTTCAGGTGTAGTTCAGTAGTATATAAGGATTTTTAAAAATATATAAGGTTTATCTATGAATAATCATTAGAAAGAATATGGCATTATTCATTTAAAGAAATTATACTTTGCAGAAATTATCCTATTTATCTTTGTTTAAAAGGCAATCTTAAGAATAGTTTGATTAAGATCAACAAAATATTTATCATATAAAATTCCTAAAAAGAAAAGAAGCTTCATATAATATTGATTAATGATATCAATGATCTTTTATTGAAGGTTTTTTCCTTTATATTTTTCTAAAAGATACTATGTGAAAATTTTTTTCAAAAGCTGATGGTCAGTAAATACAAGGATATTTTTCTCAGTAGTGATAATTTTTTTTAAAAGATTTAAGCTATTATTAATATTCATAATGGTAAATATAGTATTATTAGTTGTTAGAATTACTTTCTTCTCTTTGCCTTTACTAGTTGTTAATGGAGTTTTAATAGAAATATTATTATTTTATACTATTTTTTGAAGAAGTATTACTTACTTAGATTTTTAGAGTGGTCATTATTTTAACTATTTGTAAGATATTTTATTTTTTTGAGATTGTTTACTGCTAGTTAGTAATGCTAAGTGACTGTGATTAAGTTTTCTATCTCTGCTATTTCTTAGTATTTTGTTTGAAAGTAAAAAGAATTCCTTAAAAATAAATAAGTAGAAATTGAATTTTTTACATAGTAAATCTAAACATAAAATTTGAAAATGATGAATATGATTAATATACTATTTAGAAAATGATCAATATAATTTAATATTTTATATTATATTATATATAAAATTTTAAAATAAAATAACTTGTTATTTAATGATTATAAAAAGATAAAATTTAAATCTTCTTATTAAAATAATCAAATAGTAAAATATTTATATTTTAAATAATATATTATAA
>CAJVPP010002539.1:0-14472 GCA_910592005.1 Funneliformis mosseae
ACACTGTATATAGAATTAATATTATAAAAAATACAGTTTGTAATTACTTAAATAATCTTTTATATATAAATTAAATTTTAATTATTAAATTAATTATTACATAAATTATTAATGTTTATTGAATTGATTATTAATAAATAAATTATGTCCTATAAGAAATTTATATACAGAACTAGATTAGGTTAATGTGCGATGAGTTCGTCACCGCTAGATATGGTTATTGTACTACTTTCTTGATATTTAGTTATGATATATCCTTTATTAAGTTATAAATTAAATGATATTTGGTATTTTAGTATTATTTGCATTATAAAATATTTAATTGTTTGTTTGTAATGTTCTAGATAAAGTTTATCCCTGATCTTTTTAATTTTACTTTTATTATAATATTTTTATCACCCCGATTTTTTTATCCGTGATCTTTTTTATTTTTATCTTTTAATTTTTTAATTTCTTTTATTATATTTTTTACCCTCGCGATCTTTTTAATTCCTTCTTTTAATTTTGTTTTTAATTTATTTATCTCTCTGTGATCTTTTTATTTTAATTTTTTATTTTTTATTTTTTTTTATTCATCTTTCCTTCCCTTCCGTCATTATTTTTTTTATTATTTTTAATTTAATTTTTTTTTTACTTTTTTTTATTTTTATTTTTTTGTTTTTATATTCTTATTTATTAGTCTTCTCCTGTTTCATTTTATCTAGAGCATTTTTATCACATTTGGATGATTTTGTTCAATTCAATCATTTTGTCGATGTGATGATAGTTGATGATTCTTTTTTTATTTGCTTTTTAATTTAATTTTTTTTATATTCTTTTTTATTCGTTCTTCTTCCGTTCTTTTTTTCTTATTCATTTTATTTAGAGCATTTTTATCTAATTTGAATGATTTCGGTCAATTCAATCATTCTGTCGATGTGTCGATAGTTGATGATTCTTTTTTTATTTATGTTTTTGCATTATTTATATTACTAACTTTAAGTTTCTTCACTTTTTTCTCTAGACAATTTTAGCTTTAATTCAAATTTCAATGATCGATCTGTCACAATGAGGATAAGTGATTTGCCTTTTTTTCTTTTTTAGTTTTTTTTTTGTATTATTTCACATTTTTATTTTTTTTCTTGACAATTTTTAGGTTAGATTCAGATTTCGATTAGATCAATCAGGCTTTTTTAGATTACTAATTATTTTGTCTTTTTATTTAATTAATTAAATTAGTGATTAAAAAGTTAGGCTTATTTTTTTACAATATATAAACGAGTGAAATAATAAAACAATAATAAAAAGAAAATTTCATCATGCATCTGACTATACCGCTATAATAAACTGATCAATCTGAATTTAAAGAAATCGTCCTAGAGAGAATAGAAAAAAATTTAATAAAAAAAGGAAAAAATGGGATTAGTAATCCCAATCAATGTAAAAAAAGGATCGAGCATCATGCATCTGACTGTGTTATCGCAATGAGCTGAAGGTCTATTTAAAATGCTGTGCTCACATTCATCTAAAAGGGCAGAATCCGTTCTAATCGAAAAAAAGTGATTATTAATTTTATATATTTTTTCTATTCGCCTCCCTCTTCCTGGTTTAATTTTTTTATTAATTTTATTGTTTTTCTATTTAGTTTTTATACTTTTATTCGTCTAAATAATTTTTTTTTTCTATTTAGTTTTATATATATATTTTTTAAATATTTTTATTAGTTCCTCTATTTTTTTTTATTAATTTTCTTTATTTTTTTAGATTTATATTTTTATTTTTTTATTTTTTTATTCGTCTTCCCTTCTTCCGTTTAATTTTTTTTTATTAATTTCTATTTAATTTATTAATTTTATTTTATTTAATTTTAATTTTATTTATTCTTATTTGATTTAATAATTTGATTTTTTTACCTTTTTTTCTTAATTATTAATAATAACAATTGCGATTTTAAATATACTGGAGATTTATTATTTTTGAAACCTGAAGCATTATCCTAGCTTAATTGCTAGTAAAAATTATAAACAATAAAAATAATAATAAAAGAAAATTTTGTCACGCACCTGACTGCGTCACTGTGAATAGCTGTAGGGTGTCACATCCGAAAGTGCGGAATAAGTCCTAACCAAAATTAAAAAAATCTATTAGATTTTATTAATAATCAAAAAAAAAATAAGTAAAATAATAAAAAAGTTACCCATCTTACTGCATCGCTATGACAAACCAAAGTGGAGAATCTACCGATCTAACCTATAAAATAATAAACCAACAAAAAAATAAATAAAATTATTAATCAATAATTATGAACTGATTAATTAATTATTAATTAAGTAAATAATTAACAATAGGAATAAACATTACATAATATTAGAAAAAAACCATCAATAAAAACAATTTTATTATGCACCTGACTATGCACCGTTACAGACCAAATCTTTTTTTTTTAAAAAAAAATATTTAAACAACTTTTATTCCTTGAGGTAGATTCCTCCTGTACCTTTACCATTACCTTATAGTCTACCCTTTAGTGTTAGTGTTAGTGTTAGTGTTAGTGTTAGTGTCAATATTAGTATTAAATATAATAAAGTATATAATAATGGCCGGTCGTTGGCGTTACAAGAATTGCCTAAAAAGGAGAATTTTTTGAGGAAAAGGAAATTTTTTGTTGCTCAAGGCCCAGAAATCCGGTTTACACTAACAAAATCACTAAATATTTTTTTTACCATAATACCGATCCTCCTTTATTATAGTATGTTAATTAAGTGTTTTTAAAAATTAAGTTTCTTTTTTTTACAGATTCGATTGCTTCACGTTAAGGACTTTCTCATTTAAATTACGGACTAAAATTAACGAATCACGTGGATTAGAAACTTGGTGGATAAATGAAGGGTGGATTTTTAGGATCGGCAGATAACTACATGACCTGAAAATTCCTAGTAAGTTTCATCGTTTGACTCGATTTTGACATAAAGGCTAAGTTAGTTATTTAATGTAAAAATAAAGTAGCTTTATTTATTACTAACAATCAGAAATTTAAGCAGCCAGCATAATAATCAATCTATCATATGAATTAAGCTAATGGTCCTGCAACCTTACTTTGATTTTAAGAACTCCACCTTTAATAGTAAAAAACTCGCAATAGCGAAATAGTCAAAGAAATTAAGAGATCGAGATTATTGTGTGGGGCTGAAATCCAGATATCAGGTATGGCATGAGCAAAGTTTTTTAAAAGATAGTCTCTCGCTAAAATCTGTGCAAGTATATTAAAGGTGCGCGCGGTTCATTATCAAAATTTTTTTTTTGTGAACGGGCTAGGAAAAAAATCATTTAGCTTGGTCATAATTTTATATTGGAAGTATAAGTTACGATGGGAAAAGTGTGCTCAAAATCTTGTCCGCTTCTTTGTTTCTTTTATAAAGTAAGAAAAGATAACTGCAAACTTTTAATATATTTGATCGTGTGAATATTTATTAGGCCTGGTAACATTTTAATTATACATGAAAAAAAATGGAAAATGGTTTTTTCGTTTTTTATTTTTCAAAATAACTTATATTATTTGCTTAGCATTATCATCGATTTACAATAAAGAAAATGGATATTTATATTACTTCTTAAATAATGTAAATCAAAAAGATTTTATTATTTACTGTTGAAATGTAAGATTTTTTTTTATTACACCTTTATATTATTTTTTAATATACAAGAGAATCCTTTCAATTAAAACTTATTGTTGTTTCTCTTTGTCATTGTCATATATTTATTCTCTCGATCATCAAGTCTGGATAATACAATTCTTTAAAATACTTGACATTTCTCTCTTGGGATTTTATAATAACAGCAAGTTCATTATTAGTTAACAGATCATTTTTGATAAAGAAAATCTTTATTATTCCGGAGCGTTCGCGTAGAACTATATATTTCTACGTAATATGACTCAAGATGTCCGGATGTCCGCCCGCTCAATAATTGAGTCGATGCTTATTGGCTTTTGCAATATTTTTTTTTTTAGTTAAGATCGTTCCGGACTTAACAAAGGTCTCAATTCCCTAGTATTATTTTTAGAATGAATTACTTATTTTAGAACTGTAACATAATGTTAATAAACTGAATTATAAAATATTGGATTCACGAGAATTTCTGCTGAAAGTCATGGCTCGAGCAATTATACTCAGACTTCGTGTTTAGGTTTTTATCCTTGTACGGTATATATAAATCCTTTTTTAAAGAATTCATCACATTATATATAGTTCATTACTACTTCCATTAAAAATGTAAGGATTGATTTACTACTTTTCTCATTATATTACTAAAAATTTTTCAAACAAATTTCTTATTTTTTATTTTTTCAAAGAAATATCAATATTTATTTTAGTCGGTCTAAAGTGGCATTTTTTTTTCTTGTTACTTTCTTAAAGTACAAACAAAGTAAGCTTTGTTGTGTATTGTCTCTGTGATATTACTAATTACGCAATAGACATGTCTATAAGCTAGCATTTTATGATTGAAATTCCTATTGTGAGTTATTAGATATTGTTACGATGCGATGTTGTTTTTATTTTTTAATTGGAGAGTGGTTCGCAAATATGTCTTACAGTCATTCTCCAATGATGTGTGTTCTATCAAATAAATAAGTGAATTTTCAAAGTTTAGTTTTCTATTTTAAAATCTACACGTTATTCTTTTGTTAATTACATCCAACGGTAGACTAAACAAATTATAATAGTTCGTACTATAATGGATAATTAGTGAATTTATATCAAATATACTAAATTATTGATGTGATGATGAAAACGCATATTTTATTCATAATAAATATTTTTCAATACTAAAGTTCAGCAAAATCCGGAGGTTTCGACAGACATCGAAATCAAAACCTGTCGAAACGTTTTACCAAATAATTTTATTAAAGACAAAATTGCGAAAGTTTAAAATTAAACAAATCCGGATATAAAAAATAAACCCGATTCCAACCTCTATCATCATTTTCATTAGGTTATTCTTCTAATTGTTTTAAACCTGCTCGATAAATAATGTATTATTTTGGAACCCTTAATTTAAAATAAAGCAAATAAAAAAATTCGTTTTTATATTCTACATTATAATACAATAAACCTGTTAAAACCCTTCGAATTTCCGAAAGTTGTTATCGAAACTGTCGAAATAAATTCCGAAAAGTTTCGACTTTTGCCAAAATGGGTTTAGGGATCGCCTGTAACTATAATCAATACGAAATCGTGCAAATGATATTTTAATCATCAATGAACTGAAAAGTTTTGGACATTAGAGAACAATCTACAAAAGCCAAGGAAAAGAAAGTAAATTAGAAGGATTAGCAAGTTTAATAATTACCGCAGTATACGATTACGTTATCACCGCGAGTCATGTGTTGTACCCCAAATGCGTTAATGTCCGAAATGCGCATTTGATATCTTAAATCGGAATGCGCAATTGGGATATCCCAATTGCGAAGATCGTTTGGGATAGTCGCTTGCCCATATGCGCATTTATCCCAAATGCATATTTCGGATATCCCAAATGCGCATTTCGGACAATATTCCAAATGCACGTTTCGGATAATATCTCAAATGCACATTTCGGATATCCAAATGCCAATGTAAAGTTTGTTACATTTTTATTTACAAACTAAATGAAAATAAAGTTTTATAAATATAAATATTATTAAATACCATTAATTTATGGATAAATGCGCATTATGGGCAAGCGAATATCCCAACGATCTTCACATTTGGGATATCCCAATTGCGTATTCCTATTTGGGATATCCCAAATGCGCATTTCGGATATCAACGCATTTGGGTACTAAATTCCTTTTATATTATCTCGTTTATTTAAAAGTAGTTTATTTATACTTTTTAACATAACCAAATTCTTTTTTTGTTTTAACAAAAAGAAATGAATACTCAAGTTCTATTAGAATTAGATTCTGAATATTTAAAGGTCTCGGTTAATGATAATTGTTCATATTGCAATAAATCATTTGTTGAGAAATATTGGTGTAAAAAATGTGATCCTTGGTGTATAATTGAAGGATGGACTAGTGGAAATTCAGATATCGATAAATTCATTAAAGATACAATGTATGAAGCAAGACATAAAGAATATCAAGGATTTCTTGAATGGGTGCCCTTTGATCAATTCACAGATATAAAAGAAATTAGTGAAGGAGGATTTGCAAAAGTGTTTTCTGCAACATGGATCGATGGTAAAACTATATTTAAAAAGCATAATGGAGGTTGGAAAAAATTAGATCCTAAACCCATGAAGGTTGCTTTAAAGAGAATAAACGGAATGCAAGATATGTCAGCTGAAGTATATTTTACATTTACATTTATATCTTTTTATTAACTGAGAATATTTCTAATTTGCTTAATGTTTATTGCAAAAAACAAACTAGTTTAAAGCACATTGGAATTTAAACAAAAAAGTTAGTTTGTCACTAGGATTTTATGGAATAACTAGGGATCCGGAAACTAAAGAATTTATTATGATCATGCAATTTGCAAATATGGGAAATTTAAGAAATTTTCTTTCAAATAATTTTAATACCATATTATGGGAAGATAAAATTTATATGTTAATAAACATAATGACTGACCTTAAAAGTTTACATAGGTTAGGATATTGTCATAAAGATTTTCATAGCGGAAACATCTTGCTAATTAAAGGCTTCATAAAGGGTTATACATCATTTATTTCAGATTTTGGATTATCAAGAAAAGAAGATAAGAAAAAGTCAGACGACAAAATATGTGGCGTTTTGCCATATATTGCTCCAGAAGTCTTGAATGGTGAATCATATACTTTAGCTTCGGATATCTACAGTTTTGGTATAATTATGGCTGAATTGTCATCTGGATACCCAACATTTTATAATAGAAAGCATGACTTAACATTAGCCTTAGATATTTGTAATGGGCTTCGCCCAGAATTTGGAAAGGGAACTCCTGAATTTTATAAGAAATTAGCGTATAGATGTATGAATGCGAATCCTAATCAAAGGCCGACTGCCAAAGATTTGCTTCATAAATTGAATGTTTGGCATATGATTATTTCTAATTACGAGTATAACGAGAAAGAAATAAAGGATGCATTTGAAGAAGCAGATAAAAAGATACTAAAAATGACAATTTCATGTAAATTAAATCCAGATGCAGTATATACGAGTAGAGTATATGCATTACAAAATCTAATTAAACCTATTAATTCATCTCTTATTACTTCATATCTTGAAAAGGAAGAGAATATTAAAGGTATTATATGTTTCATTTTTATATTTTGATAATTGTACAAGTGTTAAATATTAATTTTAATAAATTTAAAGATTCCAAATTGGTAGATTTAGAAATTCCTAGCTCAAGGGTAAATTATTATATTTACATTTGCATTTTAAAATATAAATTAACATCAATTTATATTTAATAATAGACGTCAGTAATCTGAATTCTGAATATAAATTAAACCTTGTCAAATGAAATCTCCTATAATAAATTTTAAGTTTATTGAATAATTATATCATAATATTCCTATTGGGTTTGAAATTAGGAAATCTGCAGATTTGGAATAATTGTTCTAAGAAAACAAACGTTATTAACTTAGTAATTATATTATAGTATTATCATCATCTTTATAATTATAAAATTAACCTTTTGTCTTTATAAAAGGCATAGCACACTTGCAATTATTTATATAAAATTATTCTATTGACAATATAAAAAGAATTCGTGACTTGATATCATGGCCTCCTATACCAACTTTTCGCGCGTTATCAATATTTTATTAAGCAATCGATTTAGTGATTATAATAATTCTATGTTTGGAAAATAAGAATAAATTTTTGGGATTGTTATGCTAGAAAAAAATAATATTTCTCATTGTATTTAAAAAGCATTTATTATATTGTAGAATGAAAATTCAAAGTATTTTCTTTTTTTATATTAAACAATTTAAATTTAATTTTTTTCTAACTCTCCATTTTCTTTTTATTCTCCAAACTTAAAATGTCAGTTTTAAATACCGTTCACTTACGATTTTAAGGAAATAATAATAACAAAAATGATAGAAATCAATAATTAAACGGTTTAAATAAATCGTTCATAACGAAAACTAATGTTTCGTGTATGTGATTAAAAAGAAAATTGTTAGGATTTGTTTTTTTATCTTCATTTAAGACTTGGAATTGATTCAAGAAAGTAGAATCGATTTTTTTATGGTACAGCGATTTTTTTGAATGTGAACCACTATTATCTTTTGGAATTTTGTTCGTTACTTTTTCAAGCTCGATTGCTTCGGTGCAGCGATTGGAATATTTTTTTTTTCCATATTTTCAGGATTTTAATTTTTTTTTTTTTATATACATATATATATATGCTTTTGAGGTTCCTCATCTCTCGTGGACGCGATCATTTTGGAAGTAAAAAGGTAAGGAAACTTTTTATTATCAATTACTTGTTTTTATCACATCTTAATCCATGTCGTGGAATCTAAAATATAATTAATTCTGTTTAGATCATTTTTGACGATACGACAGGCCGTCCTAATTATTTTTTTTTTTTTATAAATATGAGTTGGAAATTCAACATGCCACGCTCGCCCTTCTTACATTGCATATACACACCTTAAACTTTCCTTTTCCTCTCTTACGCTGTTTTAACATTATAATTTTCTAATTTGTAACTTTATATTTTATTATTTTTCGTTATTGTCGGTGATTAGCATTTATTCTGCTTAATATATTGACATTGCGAAAGCGTAGAGGCCGACGTTGAGGCAACACTAATAATTTATATTATTAATTAAATATTTTGTCACAATTACTTCATTTTTATTCAAATAAATTCTTCCGCTTACAAATAAAATTGTTTATAAATACATAAACGAAAGAACTGAATATAAAATATTATGTTTAATGAATTCATAAAGAACTAAGGAAATTAAAAAAAATCAATATAATAAAAATATCAAGTATTTAATAAGAAACTACAGTTTAACTATAATTCATTTGGCAAAATAAGGATTTCGATTATAAAAATTAACTTATAAAGATCAAGATTTTCATTCAACTCCGAATTATCTATGATTGGATAATAAATTTTTGAATAATATATCAAAATATTAAAAATAAAACATCCAGTGGAATTGAAATATGCAATATAAAATTTCAGTTTATAAAAATTTTTGATCTTTCATCTCAAAAAAATTTAATTAATTGCATAAAAGATATTAACAATAAACATCAATTTTAGTATTTTTTTTTTTTTAAAAAAAATTTATAAATATTTAATTTTGTAAAATGGACTACAATTCGGCTTTTTAAAGATACTCTGGAATAAGTGCCAATTTTACATTTTCATTTATTACCAATTGCCAAGAGGCCCCGCAACCGCAAACTCTGATTGTAATAAAATTGTATTTATTGCACTAAAAATTTTGTAAGTGCAAAAAAAATAACTAAGTCATTTTGTGATCGAACTTATGACCTCAATTGAAATGTTCCCGGTCCCTTCTTAAGGAGTAAATTCTGCTCATTAATATAATCGATAAAACCTTGAAAATTATCAAATTGAATATTATTTTCTGTCGCGATTTTTCGCATTTCTTGAATAGAAAATAGATCACTTCCTTTAGAATTTCCTTGTCTTTTTAATTCTCCTATGAATCTATCAAAATGATAGACTTTTTTAGTAGTCCAGTCTTTCATGTTAAAATAAATAATTATTAATCTTTACCTTTTCACTTCGACTTGCTTTCCAAATTTCCCACAACCTTAGTTTTAACTTATTTGTAAGTAAATATGATAAAAAGGTAACAAAATTGTCACATTACCTTTTTTCGATCTAGTATTTCCAAGTGAATCTTTTTTAATTTTAAATAAACAGGATTCCCTAATTTTAAATAATAATTAACGTTAACAAATCAAAATAATAAAATAAAATAAATAAAATTGGTTATTACATGATTTCAACAACATCTTCGACATCTGAGCATAGGACTAAATCTCGCAGTTCCATTCTTGCTCGCGCTTGAGCCAATTTTATCATTGTTTCTAATTGGCGAATAGTAATGGACGTTTGATCCATAGAAAGGTATTTTTGTTTCATCTTAATATAAGAGAGTTTAAGAATTTTACGAGCTTCCTCTGATAAGCTAGAATAAAAATTATTATATTACATTTACGTTGATCGTTATGATGTGTTATAAAAACAATTACGTACCGCGGATAAACATATCTATGAGCGTAAGCAATATATTTTTGAAGAAACTCTAAAGGAAATAGATCGGACGACGAAATATCTGTCGTGAATTATAATAATACATGATGTACTAGTAGTCGGAATAAAAAACATTGATATATATCACAATGAAGGACTAATTTACCATGACTTTGTGATATGTCTACAAGAAATAGTTCAGGATTTGCCTAAAAATATAGTCATTTTAATAAAAAAAATTTTTTTTTTTTTGTTTATAATAAATTATATACAAACCGAAATAACACGCTCTGCACGGTAATTATCCATCTCTTCATCTGGAATATCAAGTAATAAGAAAATAAGGTCAAAGGTAGATAACATATTATTGCTTATTTTCAGGTTCTTGGATAATGTTTTGTCCTTGCTAACATAAAAGTTAAATTCTGAAGGTTTAGTTTGATCTTTTAAAAGTTCGAACTTTAATATTGTAGTTACTTGTAGCGCCCACGCCCATTGACCGGATTGGCCGCTGCTCTATAATGGAAAGAACAATTAAATTTTTTATATTTTTTGAATAGTTATTCAAGATCAATAGCTTACATAGCTTACATTATACTCGTTTGAGTTTTGAGCGAACATTTAATTCCATACTTTCCAATTCTTTATATTAAAATATATCGTGTTTAATTGTAACTTAATAATTATGGAAAATGAGCATGATTCAACCTACGGATATGATTTTCTAGTTATAGCTTCGGCAAGAGCATTGAATCTGCCACATTTTTCAAAGTCATCAATTCGACAAATCCCTTCATTACTCAATGCCAAAGAACCTAAAAATTAATGTTTAGAATTGATATTAATTTTGTAATAAAAACTTTACAAGTAATGTAATTTAATACCAGCTTTGAGGGTCCATTCTTTGAAATATCTGTCGTGTTGTAAAGTAGGTAAAATTGAAGATTCATCGCCTCGATTTATTGGTGTAAATACTGTGTTTGGTGATATGGAGCTAGTTGCCGAAAGTAATTCTGTTTTATCTGATCCCGGATCACCTATTAAGTTGGAATAAATAAAAATTGCAGAAACAAAAATTAAGAAATATTAACTGGTAGCTAACCGACTATAAGAATGTGAATTGCCCCGTTATCATTTTTTCCAAACAACGAAAGCAATATTCCGGCTGGTAACAAAATGATTTCAGATTTTAGACCATAAATTTAAATCCATGGAGTGCAAGACAGATCATTATATTATACCTTTAACTAGTTCGTGTCTATAAATCGAAGGACAAAACGAAGCAACAATTCGCTAGATAAATATTAGAATAAATAAGTTTTTAATTAAGAAATGAGATTTTTTTTTAAAAAAAAAAATAAGTTTAAAGATACTTTGAAAAGATTATATGTAGCGGTGACTTGTCTAATGGAATACAGATCTCTTAACGAAAACGAGTTTTCCTTTGCTGACGTAGTAATATCATCGAGTTCGCTTTCAATATATAAATCAGAGATCGACAATTTCTTTATATCTGTGATTTCAATGTAAAGGTGAGGTAAAGTTGAGCTACCGTAATGTGACTTGCTTTTAGTTTCTAAACAAAAAAAATAACATAAATCTTTATCTTTGAGGCGTTAACATTGTTATACGGGAATGAATAAATGGAATACTTTACCAAGAATTTTAATATCATAAACTTGAATTTTGCCTTCGATGGATACAAAATCACCTGGTTTGATTTTATCTATCAAATTATTACGAGATTCACAATCGATAACTTTGGGAAGATTTTCTTCATTATAATCATCACTCCACATTTCTTGCATTCTGCAGGAGATAAATTTAAGTATTAATTTATAAATACAATTTTACTTACAAAATGCAGACCTTTTTTTTCCTACCTAAATTTACTCAAATCAGTAAAAGAAGCAGCTTCTTCGTTTTCACCAAATTCCATTATAGGAGTAAACTTTTTACTCTTACATCCGGGAATTTTACATTTAGATGGAAAATAATACCTTCCTCCATTATTGTAACACAGCGTTTGAATTTCTTGGCATTCGATACATTTGAAGTTGATTTTAGACGTACATAACTTTATCCCAGTAACATGAGAAACCAAACCACGTATCAAGACCTTTTTTCCTATATAAGATATTATAGTGAGTTGTCAACTTAACAAACGCAATAGAATAGAACAACATACCAATGTTATATACGGCCAAGTCATTAAAAGAAGTCACAAATTCCTTTTGACTCACTTCTTCATTTTCATCAGGAACTTGAGATTCGAATGTATTTTGAAGAACGTTTGAAATATCTGGTTCAACTTGTATATCAAAGTTTTGAATTTCGCTCATTTTTTTGGTTAAATTTTATTTTACAGTGAATGTTTTAAAGGAAATATTAGAATCATTTCTAAAAAGAAAGTTTAATAAAGCTTAATTACACGTCATCATTGTATTTATCAAATATGACTATAAGGAGGTAAATTTTATTCTGATTGGTCGATTATCATCTATGAAAGATTAATTATCCTTAAGAATGCGGCAAGCAAATTGTTCTATAAATTATGTCAGTATAAGTTCAAATGAACTATTATTTAGTTTTTATTTAACGGTCATTCTCTAAAATCACGTATTCTCTATGAATATATCCATAAATAAATAAAAAAAGAATGATGTAATACAAATATTTAAAATTAACCGACGAAAATTTTTACTTTGCATATCTCAATACTTTTAAAAAAAGTAAAACTTTAAAATTAATTAATCTAGAGGATAACTTGACAGGATGCTTTTTAATTTATTTTTATAGTAAGAAACGCATGGTTTAAGTTTAACATACGTTAAAATACGATTTGAATTTAATGAGATAAAAGTACGCTGCTATATTATAAATATATCTTGATTTTTCCGAAAAAATACAAATTATACACTGGTTTACATTCAATAATTTTTACTAACTACAAGCACTAAATCCAGTTAATAAAATTCTTTACATGATTTTTCTCCTTATTTATATAATGTTCAAAGACTAATTGCATCTTATCATTATTTTCTTCTCTTTCAGTTCCTTTTTCCCTGTAATATAAAAATGCAAGATTATTTTGTATATTATTTCCAATATCTGCTGCTCTTCGATACAGTCAAAGGAATTCTCCAAAAAAGTTGGCGACATATTTGGTATATCGAAAAACTATTTTCTGTTGAAATGCATTTTTGTAATTATTTGTTAAGGTATAACGAACAAAATTTTGATGATTTGATAACCATTTTATTAAAATCATAAATTGCAAAATAAATTTGCATACTGCACAATAACTATTAATTATTAGGCTTATTGTTGCTAACCATGTAAGGAAAATGCCTCTAAAAGTAATACACTCATTGATATTTGTTCCTTAGGTAATTTTTTTTGTTTTTGCAGGCAAACAGTGAAAATAAGAAAATAAATGATGACAATGTTACGCCAATCAATATAGAACCTATAGTTAATCCATAAAACCCCAAAATTATACAAAACGAAGTATGACCATAACTGAGATTGGAATTCAGATAACAAAAAAAAGGGTTTAATCTCAATTTTAATCATTTAAAATCCAACTTCAGACGACCTTTTCAAAATCAAAATTTCAATTTCGTGCACTGCATTCTATTGGCTATTGAATTCTCATGATCGAATTAGTCTAACTCAAATCGAGATAAAATTTGAGACACAGATATCTAAATTTTATAAAATAATACCAAAATTTTAGGAAACTTTGAAAATTGATCAAATTATTTTTTTTTTTTTTTTTTTTTTTTTTTTTTGAAATCATTTATAATAAATTTTATATAAAACATTAATAAATATAACAAAATATTATTAAAGAATCTTTGTTTCTGATATTCTATATCCTATAAGACATTTTCAATCAGGTTATGCCTAATGTGCATATATTACTTTAAAGGTTTTAATTTTATTTACAAATATCACACTCATTATATATAGTATAACCAAAAATGAAAACTTTAATAATATTTTCAATGATCAAAATATAAATTACAAAAAAAACGAATTAAAACTACGTTTTTCTTTACAAACCTTTACAAGCTGTTATGTTAAGCATCGAAGACCTTTAATAATTATTGCACAGTTTTTTTGGAACGTTATTCGCTACTTTTTTAATGAATATTTTAGAAGTGAATTTGAATAACTAAGTGTCTTAAGACATCCTATTCAGAATACATGTTATAACTAATTAAAATAACTCTTTAGATTCAACACTAATAAAATGATA
>CAJVPP010002540.1:0-14466 GCA_910592005.1 Funneliformis mosseae
TATTAATTTCTTTTTAAATTTTACAAAAGTATTCTAAATAACCATCTCTTTCATGCAACTAGCTGCTTTTTTTTTTTTTTTTTTTAAAAAAAACATTCATATTTTAAATAAAATTTAATAATTATTTCTGAAAAATACCTCTATAGGAAAAGTTTTGCTTTTTTAAACATTTTTAAAAAAATAAGATATCATATTGTTTTTAAGGTTCTTATATATATATTTAAAATTTTATTATTATATAAAAGCTACTAAAAATATGTAAATTTGAATTTTCTAGATTTCAGATTATTTAATAGAAAGAATTTTAAACTGTATTTATCAATTAAAAAAAGCTTGTGAAATATAAGTTCAAAAATTAAAAGCAAATAAAAATGACAAAAAAACAAAAAATTAATAAAATCTTAAATAAGATGGATAAACTAAAACTAAATAATGCATTAGAGTTAATAATAAAGTTAAATAATTTAGAAATAATAAGAGAACAATATATTTTTTATACAATAAGTAGTAATTTGTCAGAAATAGAAATTAAGTTAGTCAATCATCTTTTAAATAATATACGTTATCAGAAAAGAAGTAAGAGCAGATAATTTCTATATATTTGCATAATAAAGCAGCTGAATTTATAATATCTTCAATTTATAAATCTAACTCCTTTGCTGTAACACTAGCTAAAGAAAATTCAATTATTAAAAAGTAAGTCAAATAATTAGAAAAAAAAAACTTTAATGTACTTCATGAAATTCAATTACTTGGTGATAAATTTGAACGTATAAGAAAAAAACAAACTAAACAAATAGTAAAAATCTATGCTAATATAAGAAGAAAAAACTTTTTTATGTAATTTAATCAAATCATATCTTAATTCACTTTTGTTAGATAATATAAGATATTATAATAGCAAAATAATAATATTGATCACATGCTTATCTTAGATTGAGAGAATATCTTTTTATAATACTATACAATATACACAAATTTTTATAGAATTTTTGATCAATAAATTAGCTGTTTCAACATTTTTATTATAATCAGTTATATGTTAGAATAAAGAAATTTTAGAATTGATAATAAGAGATAAATTTTTACATTATAATGATTCAGAATTCTATACACTTGGTATTTTAGCTAATGAATCAATAAGAAGATCTACAAAAATTTTTGTAATTTACTTTATGTATTAGAATGAAAAAAAAGAATTTTCCAGATATATTACTAGTTAAAATAAAGGATTTGATTATCTGTAATGTAAAAATAGTTGTTCAAGCAATTATGAATACTTGCAAAAAATATTTAATTAATATGAGATTATGTTAAATATTTCTTTCAAATAATACAAATTATATGGTAGGAAAAAATAATGGAATAGTTAAACTTTTTACTGAAATAGCTAAAAATCAATGCTTTCGAATTCCTTATAGTTTTTATGTTACTCATATTATTCTTATTACTTTTGAAGATACTGCATTTAAAAAATTGACTTCCACTATAGAATTCAATAAATACCCTTATGCATTTAATTTACTTTATTTAACATGGGAACTTCATAATAGGTATAATAAGTCTAATAAGAATAAACCATTAGGGATGAAGCTGAAATAATCTATAATTTTTATAAAACATATCTTAATTTTAATATGAATCAATATTAAAAACTAATGAAATCACGTTGGTTATATGAATTAAAAATAGCTGAATAATATCTTGAATATAAGAAAGCTTACAAATAATTTGTTAAATAGTTTATTCTAAAATTATCTTTATTAAAAATACATCTAAATCTTATTTAAATAAATGGAAATTATTTTAAATATTGTTAAATAATTCACAATTAGATATTCAAATCAAATGTTTTGTAAAGTTTGAAAAGAAGTTTTATGAGTCTATTATAACTTTTCTAGTGGTTTTGATTCTCAACCTAGAATTTTTGTTGAATATAATAAATTTGTTCAGATACCTCCAGATTATAAAGCTCATCAAATACTAGAAGCAGTTTTAAGATAAATTAAAAATCTTCAATTTAATGCTGAAAATATATATGATTTCTTTAGTAAAGAGTTGTTAGAAGTAATTGAAGTATTAAAAGAATAATAAATTGAAAAATTAATTGAAGATTTAAAACTTGCAGCAACAAAATCACTGAAAGTTTTTTAAAATAGATGAACTGTTAGCTTCATCTTCCTTTAAGTATTTATCATCTTAGCGGATTCTATATTCATGAATTTCTAAAGCATATGCAAATGTTATTCTTAGTTTATATTAGTCTAATATTCTAATATTACGACAATTAACATATATGAAATTTTTAGAAAGTATTGAAGAGGATATAACAAATGATTTTGGTCTATTTAATGCTTTATCAGATATAATATTTAAAAATGAATTTATTCAATATGTTCAAAATCAGAATCCAAATCTTTGCAAATATTCTCATCTATATAATTTTGTAAAAAATCAAATTTAATATATAATAATTCACCAGCAGCAGATTGAAGGACTATTCAACAAATATGATCTTAAAACTCATCAGAATATGAAACAAGAATTACAGCAATCAAAACTATAGCTTTCTATTAGCTCTAATTCATTTGAAAATATTAACAAATCTAATATTAAAAAGATCTGAGAGTAAAGAAAACTTCAACTATTATATAACTTAAATTTGAAGAATAATATAATTCTAGATTATACAGAAAGAATTAGAAAAGCGGATCAATTATTTGAAAAATTTTTTCTAAAAAAAAATATGTATTAAACTATTAAAAAACTAAAAGTCAAAAAAATCTCTAATAATAAGTTTTACTATAGGATTATATATAGTTTTGTTAAACTATATTGACAGCATACCCCAGTGCGACATGTCTAGTGCTTGTTATCATTTTTAATTTATTCTTTATTTGTAAAGTTTTCATTAGAATAAACACCCTCTTTAATATAATATAGGTAAAGCTACGTTTAGTAACATTATTTATACATTTTAATAGATATATGATCTTTTCAATTTGAAATTTATTTTCAATATTTTTTTTTATCACTAATATTGGACATTAAATAAAACATAAAAAAAATGATAATCTTACGATTTTATTTTATGTTTATTTTATTATGAAAAATAAATTATTAACTTTAACAAATACAAAAAAAAATACTTTTTGTTAAATAAAAATAGGTTGAACTCATACACATGACCTACAATTGCAGATCAGGCTCTTATCAAAAAGATAACCCAAATTTCCACCCGAACCCTTCTTGATATAACTATTTATACGACCACCCCCAATTTATCATTACAAAAACAACCCTATACAATTACTCTGGGTGATTATTTTACAATTGGAATTAAAAATCAGCGTTAAATCTATTTAAGAGAATCATTACTGAAGAGAACAAACTGAGATTCATCACTAAAACTACACTAATTTTAGGGGATAAAAAAAAAAGAACCACCTGCAGGAGGAGTGGGATGTGGAGGATCATTCACGGTTTGCCTTTCGTTAATATTCCAAGTGAACATGTGTTTTTTTATCATTTCCTTTGTTTCATCTGGTGTTTTTTTTTCTTTTTTCGCGCTACTTTTTGATGATCTCTTTTTTTTTGGAGAAAATTTGTAACCAGGGTATTTGATTTTATGGTTTTGAAGGTACATATCGGCTAAAGTCCGAAAAAATGATTTCCCATCTGGGGATAAGCTCTTCCATGCTTCTGAAGCCAACGTTGATATCATACGCATGCTAATCTTTTCTTGATCACACTGATCCTTGTTCGTTATTACGAAGTAATTACGAAAGATTATAAAGCAATTAGGTGGCCTTGGAACTTTGTTATTGTTCCTTTTTTTTTCTTTTGGTGTAATCAATTCGCTAATCAAGGAAAGTTCATAAGTTGTTAATAATTGATGTGATTCTTGTTCTTGTGTGAACAATGACGAATCAACTTCATTGTTAATTATAAATTCGCGTTGTGTCATATTTTACGAACAAAAATTATGAGTTGAAAATAAAAAGGTAAGGAAAAAGTGGAAATTTTAGAATCTCCTAAATGATTTTAAGGCAACATTTTATAGTTTAAAAAAAAAAAAAAAAAATGTCACCTTCGGACTAATATCATCAATAACCGAAATGGTAATTTTTTCGGAGTGATGGGTTTTGATATGACTAATTCTTTATAAGATCATCTGAGATACAATATTTTTTTTTTTTAATACGCGTTATAAAGATGGCGTATAATTAATACAAAAATGTTAGCCTGTGAGACCGTTTCTCAATTTATTTTAAAAAACTTAAACCTTAAACAAAGAAATGTGAGGAATTCATTGGAGAAGAAAGAATAATGAATACATAAAAAAACATGGCAAAATATACGTAAAAGCACAACATCATATACTAAAGTTTAAAACAATAAAAAAGTCACGGACCTTGCCGTCTTCGTGAAAAGTTCTAGATAAAATATCCTTAATTACAAGATAATGCGGCTAATATTGATAAATAAAGGATTCGATTATGAAGATAACAATTATGTTGCTTGCAGCACATAAGTTTACTGATTTTGATGATTTTAAAGTTTAATTTACACTTAAATGAAACTAGCATAATCTATTTCATTATTTTATGTTAAACTTAAAAAAAAAAAATATGCAAAGGGATTGAAAAGTACTCCTGAATCATTCCTTTAATTGAATCAATGACACATATCTTTTATCGTTGAAAAAGTAAACCAAGTATTTCTTGATAAAAAGAGCAAGAACGGTTTCAATTAATCTTTTTTAAGTTTAGGGTCCCAATAAAAGAAAACTTTTTTTTATTTTTATTAATTAATTTTTTTATTTCCTTTTTTTGAAGTGTTTTAAATACAATATTCATATAAAGATTTTGTGATATGTTTAAATACATATTTTCTAAATATTAGAACCACCGAATTTGAATAAATATATAAAATAATATCTACCACTTTTTCTCGCGTTCTACTTGTTCCTGTAATGATGAACATATTTGGAAAGCATCACACAGAGCTAATAATTGTGCCTATATAAGGAAATTTTGGGAACATTCGGATAGTCAATGAGTATTCCGGTGATAAAAACCTTTATTAATTTATTAAGTACATTCCAATTATTTAGCATTTGATTGCTTAAAAAAAAGAAATTCGATTACTTTACAGAACGAAAATATGTTTAGATACTATGGATTCTTGGTTCTCAAGTTAGAACTCGGTCAATTCGGGATTCATAGATAATGGTTGAACGTTAATTTGTGCGACGCTTGTTGGACAAATAAATAGCAAATTTTCGGCATTTATTGGATTTTAGTATTGTCAATGAGTATGTTTTTGGTTCTGAGAATTAAATAAAGTTTTTTTTTTTTAAAAAAAAAAAACTTCTTGCTTGTGGTTTTTTTTTTTTTAATCATTGATTGTACCGTAATACATTTTATAAGGTTTCACGTCACGAGTTAACACAATAGCGTCTTACAATTATTGTAATACAATATACTTGTACAAGGACAATGATCCGAGACATATTCCTCAATTAGTCGAACAACATACTTCATATAAAGTGTAACATTTTTGAAACTTCGCTCTAGCGATGTTTAATTATCAAATTTCCGAGTATGAATATTAACAAACCAAGCATTTCCAATTTACAAGTGGCTTCAATCTTTTGGTTCCATCTGAATTACATATTAAGAGAACAGTAATGCTTATTATATCCTATTTTAGTAATAAACATTATATATGGCTAGTGTCATACAATAAAAATATCCCAGTTAAGATATATGATGTCAAACCGGTTTTAATGTTTCTATTGACGAAGTCCCATATGGGCAAATTGTACCTCCGAGGAATATCTCACTTTTTGGAATTGTTATTTTGTACGACTCTAAGTCATATCGTTCTAATTTTAGATTGCCGATCTTTTAAAATCATAAAAAAAAGTTTTTGATAGAGATTTTTAGAAGAACATTTTGCTAGTCCATGATATATTATAAAATAGATCTTAAAATATAATTTGTAAAGAAATTTTTGTAATAGTTCTTCCTACTCTTATATTATATATAAAAATCAGAAATTATTGGTTTGGCATTTTGATTCATTATAATGAGGATTCAAAAAAATAAGTATTTCTTAATATATCAATTTAAATATTAAAAAATAAAGTATGTTATATCAAATTTTACTATTATTTGCAATCAATGTAATATTTGTTTATTATTTATTATTTACTTATTATAAATTATATTATTTTTTTATTGTAATTATATGTAATATTTAAGAACAAAAAAAATATAATTAAAACTAATAAACTCATTTATATTTAATTGGATTAAAGATTCCAATTTTATATTCCAATACTTTATGTCTTATACTCTTTAAATTTTTTAATTCTTTATTAGTTATTTCAAAATTTTTTGATAAAATTTAATTACATTTCTATATTAATCAATACTTCTATTAAAGAAATGTAAAAATAGTTTTTTCATCTTTTTAAAATCATTTATATTAGAATTTAGCACTATTATTTTAATAATTTTATCATCTAAAAAAAAAACTTATTATTATTATTTAATTTATCAGTATCTATATAATCAGCTGCAAACATAAAATTATCAAATGGGAGAGTTTCTAGGAAAATCAGGTTCTGAGAAATTTTTGACTAAAATAAAGAGCTTAATACATTTTAATCTAATAATATCAAAAACTAAAATGCAATAAAAATCTCAATTTTGCTAAAAAATTCCCAGAACCTGATTTTCCTAGCAATCAACCCAAATGATAGTTTACTTATTACATTTTTAGTATTATCACCTTTTTTTATTTGATTTATTATCTTTAAATAAAAGAATTGTAGTTTTCTATTAGCAGCTTTTAATTATAATAGATTTAACTTAGCTTCTATATTTTTATAACAAATTAATAATATTATGAATTATAACTGAAACTGTTTTATTATTTAATTCTTATATTAGATTATATATTTTTAATTTTATTTTTTACCAAAAGCTTTTAATATTTACCTTTAAATTAATTAATTATTATTATATCTAAATATTACAAATATAATATGATATTTAGTAATAAATAAAATAATTTAATATTATTAAAATAAGAAATTTTTTCTTCTTTTCTATAAATAAGAGTATTATCTATTAATAAAAAAACATTTTTTTTTAACATATATTAAATTTTTCAAATAGTCTAATTAAATTAATTGTTGTATTTATATAATCTTATTCTAATAATAATTTATATGTTTTTTAATAAATATATGGGTTGATTGCTAGGAAAATCAGGTTTTGAAAATTTTTTAACAAAATTAAGATTTTTATTACATTTTAGTTTTTGATATTATTAGATTAAAATGTATTAAACTCTTAATTTTAGTCAAAAATTTCTCAGAACCTGATTTTTCTAGAAACATTCTCATATTATAAAAAGACTAAAGATTTTATACTTATATATAGATAATAATTTGAATTATTATTTCTTGTAACATTATAAATTAATAAATAGTAATACTTTTTTTTAAATTTTTTAGTTTACAGTTGATTTCATTATTTAGTAACATTTAATATATTTTTATTTTTGTGATTTTATAATATAAAACATATAACATAATAACATTTTTAATATTTTTTCTAATTTTTTATATTAATTATCATAATATATAAAAATTATTATTTATAAATATATAAATATATAATATATATAATATAAATAAAAAAGTAATTTTTCTATTAAAAATAAAATCTAAAATAAAATTAATTTATTATCTAAATTTATATTTTATATATTTAATATATATTTGAATATATAAAGATCTATTATTAGTCAAATAATGAAGAATCAAAATACTAAAAGTCAATTAAGAACTATAGCTATATTAAACTTTGATCTCTTATTTTTCTTATTATTAAAATAATTAGAATTCTGATAGGTCTATGAGCTTTATTTTATGAGATACTGATAACTTTTAAAGTATATTAAAATTAAATAAATAAAAAATAGATTTTCTAATTAATAATAAATAAATTTCTGATTTATTATTAAAATATTAATAAAATTATCAAAATATCTGATATTTTAATAATATTTAATAAATTTATATTAGATTGATTATATTGTAAAAGGATCATAATAATAAAAAGATATTTTTGCATATAGTATTTAAAATAAATTATTAATTTATTATTATAATAGATTTATTAATTATAAAAAAATGGTCTTATTCTCAATAATAATAAATAAAATATTATTTTTTGTTGTAAAGATATATTTTATATCATAAATTTATATATAAATCTCTTTATTTATTGGTATTACTGATATATAATTTTTGTGATTTTTTTGTCTATTAAAAATGAATCTGCTACAAATTAATCCAAAATACTATATATTAGAATAATTTAATCTCTAATAATTTAAAAAATTCTTTTTTTTATTATTCAATATTATCTCTTAAATTGTAGAAGTTCATAGGCAAATTTACCTGCTTATTTACTAAAAATTCTCTTCTGATTTACTTTTATGAAAAATTAAAATTTTTTTAAATTAATTTTATAAATATGTATTATATTATAGTAATTTTTATATTTTAATTATATAATAAATAATTTATAGTTATTTATAAGCTAAAAATTTGTAATTTTTAAAAAATTATAAATTAAAAAATTTTATCATTAACCTTTGACAATTTTATTAAGTTTTACTTTTAATAATTTTAATAATATTAATTATAATAGAATATTATAAAATAAATCATAAAAAATTACTTTAATTATTACACTTTTATAATTTACTAAGAAATTTTATAACTTTTATTAGAATAAAATGATTTAATTAATTCATAAATATATAAATTTTAAAGATTTTTAAAAAAAAATTATTATAATAAATTTTTAAAACTTAAATTTAAAAATTAAATTATTTTAAAAATACTGTATATTTCTAAAAATAAGCATTATATAATATGTTCCTTTTATAGTAATTTATTTATTTATTACATAGAATTTATTATATTATTAGTCACATATATTCTAATAAATTCATATATATTATGTGATGCTTATTTTCAAAACTATATGATATCTTATGAACTTAAAATTTCTTCTAATAAAATTAATAAAATATATATTAAATTATATTTTTTATATAATTATTTATTATTAAAATTAATATTTAATATTTTATTAAAAAAATAACATTTTTTTAAGTTCACAGGCAAATTTGCCTGCTAGACAATTTAAGGGATAAGAATCATTATCATTATTAATCCTATAATAAAATCTAATTCTAAGTTTATCTGCTAGTAAATATTTGTTAAAGAATGTTTTTAGATTCTTCTAAAAAATGTATTATTAATGTGCAATCCTTGCGAATTGTGACTGTTAGACGGGGTGTTTGAGTGGTGATTCTTTTAAGTTTACGTAGTAACTCAATTAAGTTTATCTCAAGATTTATAATCTATACGGTAGTGTATTCACGATAAAACTAGGAGCAAGACGACTCGATTGATTCAGAGGTATAATAATATATTATTGACAATAATAAAAATAAAGATAAGAGATAATAATAGTAAAATAAGAAAATAAGAAAGAATACGAAAAGAAATCAAAGGAGTTAGAGTACTAAGTGAGATATTAGACCAGGCGCCTCTACAAGGACTACTAGATGTGGATCTAAAAGCAAAATTAAAGGAAAACTAAAAGTGAACTAAAAGCGAACTATTGTTTACATAGTTCTATTGCTCTCTATTTATATTAAATTAATACATAGATAGATATAACAAATAAATAAAATATATCTAATATGTCTGATATGTCCAAGATATCAATTATATCAAATATGTTTAGTATATCAAATGTATCAAATATATTAAATATGTCTGATATATCTAACATTTAGATCTGCAATATGCTGCACTACGTTCGTCAATCCAATCCTGTTACAGTATTGTGTATTTTAAATGAAATTAAATAATATTAAAATAAGTATTTTTGATACCTTTATGAATAGCCATATGGATATGTGATAGGGTATGTCTTTTTGCTTTTTTATTTAATCACATTTCACTTATCTTTTTAATAGATATTAGGATAAAATATAGACTAAATTTATATACCTTTTAAAATAAATAAATCAAAAATCTTAGAATAAAATTGTAATTATTCATAAATATTTACTTTTAACAAAACTGGTATAGAATCAGTTAATGTAATATGAATATTTAATAATATTATAAAATCTTTACCATAAGTATTATTATTCTTTAGATTGTAATTTTTTACTATTGTTTTCTAATATTTCTAATATTTTTTTTTAATTAATCTGTATATTCTGTTATTTCTAATTTAATTATTCTATTAATTCCATTATTTTTTATCTAAGTATTCTATTATTTTTGTCAACTATATGATGTAATTATGATATTATATTTCCTTTTTAATATTTTTTTTGTTACTTTTATTTAATATTTAATAATAGTTTTATTCTTTTCTTTGTTATTGTTAACGTATAATCTTTTCAGATTACAACTATTAAATACAGTATTAGAGGATTAACTCTTTTATAGTTTACATAGTAATTCCAGTTAGTTTATAATAATCTTAGCTAATTCGCTACCAGTTTATTTGTTAATCAAGTTTATTAGATGTGAGCGACTTCAATCACAAGCTAAGAGTTTTTACAGTAAGTTTGAGAAGAGTTTCAGATAAGAAATAAGAAATATTTTATTAAAGTAAAAGGAAATAATAAGATAATGATATATGAAAGAAATAAGAAAAGAGAAATAAGAAACAGAGATACACAAGATGAAAAATAGCGTTGTATTATCTTTTATAAGAAGAAGGTTCTATACAGCCATCAGTCCTGTTTCTTTTAATTGACAAAGATGTTATATTTATTTTTATTCTATTACATATTTTAATATATCTAATATATTAATTATGTTAACTATATCAACTATATTAACTATGTTAAACATATTTAATATGTTAAATATATTAGTTATATTAAACATGTTAGATATGTTAAATATGTTTGACATTATTAACATTTGTATTTCATTATACAATTGTAGATCTATAATCATTAAGATCAATATCTGATCACGTTATTCCCTTCTTAAGATTTCTGTTCTAACAGAAATTTCTATAGTACGGTTAAAGAGATTCTGATATTTCTTAGTTTTAAGTCATCTAATTCAGGTCAATATTAAAGAACATGTATTTAGAATTTGTTTGCTCTCTAAATTTTCAAAAAGAAAATAAATACGAGTTGAACATTGATAGTAATATGTGGTAATTATTTGACTTTAAAGAGTTCTTTGCACAGACGTTATATCATTATCATTTAATAGTTTACCTAAAAAGAAAGCGTTTATTAAAATCCAAACATGATTTTTCATATGTTGTACTCGTAAAAGAGCTTGATAAATGTGTTTAACTCTTTCAGTATAAAGCATATTTTCGGTATAGGGTTTTGGTAGTTTGAAAGGTAAGTCTTGGATTGGAATTCTTTGTAATTCTTGTAGAATGAGATTGTTAATAACGATATTTGCTATTTTTCCTACAGACTAAGCTTGAATAAATTCTGTATTTATAATATTAATTTCACTGATCTGTGATGATAATCTGAGGCTCCTAATTAGTTCTTTCAAGATAAGATTTAAGTTGATCAGCATGCATCAGATTTTTCCTAATTTGTCTATCTAATATTTGCAATTTATATGTATCCAGTCGTATAACATTATGAATGTAAAATGGTCTATCAAACTTATCCTTAAATTTGTCTTCATGTATGTGTAATTGTAAAATATTAAATAAAAGTACTTTGTCTCTGATTTGATAATCTATGCCCTTAGGTGTTTGGTTGTAACATTCCTTTTGCTTTTGTTATTATTGCAAAATATTCTGCTGTGCATTATATCGATATTGTTGTAATTGTGTTATTAAAGATGATGATATTGTTCTATTATTTGTGATAACTTTTATATTGTAGTAGGTCATAGTACTCAAAGATTTATAAGTAGTATAGTATATCGTTCATATAGTAACTCAAAAGGTTCGTACTTAGTTGTCTTCTATTATGCTGTGTGATATGCGAATAAGGCTGATGAGAGATAGGCGTCCCATTCTCCTTGATGTTGCTTAGTATATTTAGCTAAAATAGTACACAAGTCTGATTAAAATATTCAGTTAACCTATTTGTTTAAGGTAATATGGTAAAAAGAGGTTATGCTTTGTCCTAATAATATGTAGCAATGTAACTATTAGCTCATTTTAAAATGATGTAGTTTTATCAGTTAATACTTTCTTTAGAGTCCCATGTTTATACATAATTTCTTGAACAATAAACTGTGCTATTATTTGTGCAATACAATCAGATATAGCAGTAGCTTCAACCCATTTAGTGAAATACTCTGTAGTAACAATAATGTATCTGTTATCTTGCTTAGTTCGTGGTAGTGACCTTATATAATCATTTTCAATCTGGTTAAAAGGTTGTTTAATTGAAATTGGATGTAAAGGCTCTTGTTGTCAAAGTGTTCCTTGTCGTTAGTATACATTACATGTTTTCACCTATTTCTTTACTGTATCATACATTTTTAGCCAATAATATTTGTATTAAAAGTTATGTCACGTTCTAAGTGTTCTCCTAGAGGTTCATTATGAATGTTATATAAAAGAGTTAATCCTCTAACATCATGTCTAACAGTTGTAATCTGAAACGATTGCATGTTAACAGTATATAATTTATCTTTTTTTTCAATAAGTAATTTATCCTTTTCCTTTAGTAAGTAATATATCCGTTAGCTAATAATTTATTTGTATTCTATGATTTAGTTTTTGGTTAAATATTTATCTATTATGATCTTTTATATAATTGAATATTTCTTTAATTATTTAGTTAGAATATCATGTAATATCAGTTCTATAGATTCTTAACTTTATAACATAATTATATACCTTTTTGCTAATTGATTAAAATATCATATTTATCATTTCAAACTTATTAACAATTTTTATTATTTAGCTATTAATACTATGAAAATTGATAAGAAATAAATACATTATCTAAGTACAGAATCTAATAAATTAATTTTAATAATTTGAGAAATTTTAATTTTAGAAGTTATTTACTAAATTCTAATTTTATTGAATTAAATGATCAAATAAAAACTGCTAATTAAACAATCTAAAATCTTATTTATGTTATTTATAAAGTTTGTAAAAATTGCATTTTTTTATAACTAATAAAAATTTATAATTAATATAAATTTATTTTATTTTATCAAATATTTGAGATATTTTGATGATAAAATTATAACTTTCTGAAAATATTATTAATATTAAAAATAATATTCTTTTTTATAATCAATTAAGATAATATGAACTTATATTTTAAAAACATTTATTATATATAATTAAAATTAAAAACCTTCTATTAATAAATAAAAAACTTTAAAATATTTTTATTTAATTTTAATTTAAATTTTTGATTTAATAAAAGTATATTTTAAATAAATTATTTTATTTAAACTATTTAATATATTAGCTTATTATACAAAGTACTTTTTCTTTAATTAATAATTCTTTTATAATAAAAAAAGTTTTACACTATTAATGAAAAATTATTCTGTAATTTTCTGATTTTTTCTAATTTAAATAATTCTTCACATATTTATATATCTCAAATAATATATATACTTATACTATTTTTTATTTTTTTATAATTATAATTATTATAATTATTATCTTTTATAATAAGTTATCAATATCAAATTAATTAAAATTAGCTTTTATCATTCAAATATGAATTTCAGATATATTAAAAAAATAATTTTTATTCTTTATCTAGAATTGGTTATAATCTACTATATTAACTTATATTTAAATAAACTTTTATTCATATCAAACTATAATTTAATAAAAGAATAAAGTCTATAAAAAAAAAAAGTTTTACTATAAAGGAGATGTGATTATTAAGAGGTTTTCGAGATGCTGGTGTTACCATTGGACCATAAATCAAAAAATTACTTTCCACAAAATTTTTTTTTTTTTCTAAATATTCTCTTTTACACACGTTCAATTTCAAGCCTTCAAGCCCCGATTTTATTTTACTCTTTTTGAATTTCTTTCAACTCTTTCAATTCTTTTATAAATATATATCGTTAACGATGGAGAATGGTTATAAAGAAGTGTCTGCTATAAAGTAAGTTTTCATATAATTTCATGCTGAATATATAATTCAAACGGTATATAATTAGTTTAGAAGAGTACTTGTTTCTTGTGGATTATCCTCTTGACTTGCTTGCAAAATTCTCTGCTACCATTGTTCACTTTTGAAGTGAAAGTACTATTCTACTTATGATATACTCGTAAAAATCAAAAACAACTTTCACTTAATTGCGAAAAATATTTGGTATTTTATTTCTAACAATATTTTATTATTTTTATTTTTTTTAAAGAATTA
>CAJVPP010002541.1:0-14461 GCA_910592005.1 Funneliformis mosseae
TATATAATAATTATATTATTAATATTAATATTTTATATTTTATTAAAAAATTAATACTTTTTTTTTATGTTTGCAGGTAAATTTGCCTGCTTTACAGTTTAAGAGATAATATTATAAATTTAGAATGAAGTTTTTATTCTATTTTTTTAAATCTTTTTATATAATCAGTTAATTAAATCTTCATTAATATATTACAAAAAATGTAGCTAATTGTTATTAAATAATAACAACTTCTGTATATTATGATTTTTGAACTTCTTTATTAAACTTATTATAAAAAATATGCTTAATTATTATTAAATAATAATAACTGTATAATATAAATTCAAATTTTAGTAAATATTGATTAAGAATCTAATATTTCACATTTAAATATAATAATTTAGTATTATTTATCTTAAATAATATATTAACAGCATTGATTCTGATATCAATTTATCTAGTTTTTAATAAAAATAAAATAAATAAGTTCTAATTAAATATAAATTAAAATATTAAAATTGGATTAATTTTGCAAAACTTTAATTAAAAATTACAAAATTTTTAAAAAAAATTGTTAATTATTCTGAAAATTTAATTAATAGTAACCTATAAATAAATTAGTAATGAATTAGTAGTGATTATCAGAATATTATCATTGAAAATTATATTTCCTTTTGAAATGGAAAATTTAAAATCATGTAAAAATTTAGTAATTTATTGAAATTGTAATTATTAGATAATTTTGTAAATTAGATTATACATAATGTATAAAATAGAATTATAATTGCAATTTATAATTATTAGATAATTTTAACTAAATAAAATTACTTATTATATGTAAATTGTTTCAAATCTCTAATATATGTTGATATAATTTTATATAAATTTATAAAGTATTTTTTTCTTTTTTCTTTAATTGTTAAAATTTTTATTTTACAATTTTTTTAAAATTTCATTTTAAAAATACCAAATACAATTGATTAGAAGTAATAATGAAGTTCAATTTTTGATAAATGAAAGGAAAAGCAAAAATTCTAAATATTGGAATATGCTTAAAAAATTTAAATTATCTTTTTGAAAAGAAATCACAAATAAATTAAAAAAGAATTTGATACAGAAGTTATACCTTTACAGTATCAAGCAAAGTTTAAAGAAATAGTTAAAGATTATAAAGTAAGTAAAATTTTAATTAAGAAAGTTTATAATATCTAGTAATTATATAAAATAAAATTTATAAATAATAAAAATTTTTAGTTATTTAAACTCTATGCAAAAAGAAAATCTAAAAGAAGATGAAGTAAAATTAGCGAAATATATAAAGAATAATTTGTAACTCCATTTTGAAAAAAACCTGATAAGTATTTAAAAATATATCTATTTAATATTTATATTAAAATTTAGTTATATTTAAACTTTTATTTTTTAGTTTTTCAAATAGAAGATAGAAACAAATTAAATTAGATCAATGTAATTTTTGTTATTTTAAGCTTTAAATATTTTAAACTAAATTTTAATATTTACTTTCTAGAAAATTTAAATACTTTTCACTCCTTTATCCTTCTTTTCACATAAATCTGCATCACTAAAAAAATTTGCCTTATCATCATTACCATCTAATATCAAAATACTATCAAATATCAAAAACCTCTTATTCTAACTATAAACATTCTTTATTACTATTTCTAACTATTATCATTCCTTTTTCTATTTCCATTTTTCTTTTTAAATTTTACATTTCTAATTTCTATTAAAAAAAAAATTATTTTTTTTTAAACAAAGCTTATCATATCTATATGATATTTAAGATCAACAGTTATAGATTAATTTATATCTGATTAAAAGCAAGCATACTTTAATATTATAACTTATTATATTTGTAGTTTTATTTTTTATTTTTTTTATATATTATTATAAATACTTAAATAAATAAATAGAAATTATTATTGAATATTGTAACTTGTTAAATAAAAAAACAGTAATAAATAGTATTAAAATAATTTTTCAATTGATAATTTAATAACACAGTATTCATAAAATTAGAAACTTCTATACAGTTATGATTTATGTGATTTTAATAGTAAATGATTATATAGAATGATTTTCTATACAGTCATATCTCAATATAAAGTATGTGTATAATGTTTGATTTTGTTATATGATAAAATATTTGAAATTTCAAAATTTAGATGAAATTATTTCAATTTGTCATATAATAAACCTTTTTAGAATTTCAAAATTTAAATTGTAATTTTGATTTTATCATATAATGAAATATTTCAATTTTGTCTAACATTATTAAGCTCTAACTATTTTCTTTACTTATAAATCCTATTAAAATTCATAGTTTAAATTTTTTTTTTTTTTAAATTAACCAATATATATTACAATTATATGAATTTTTTATTAAAGAAGAATTATTAGTAATGAAAATATAGCTATTTAAGAATTAGCAACAACTTTTAAAAATCTATTACATATTTTTATATTTGAAATTTTGGTAATATATATAGTATTTAATGCAAATTATAAGTTATAATTTTATTATTTATTTATTTATTAATTAAATCAAATTTAATTTATATTTATTTAAATAATATTATAGAAAAACTTGAATTTTTCAAGATTAGAAATAAATTAATTGCTTCTTTTATTATATAATATTTAGCATATTTTAAAGTAAGATTATAATCTGAGATTATTTAACCATCTATTAATAATAAATGAATAATAAATTTTGAAAAAAAAATGTTGATTTAAAAGCATATATTATAATATTTCAAGAAGCTTATTAACAGTTTTTAATAAAACTAAAGAAATATATTAATAATTATTCAGCATTACTTTTATTTAAACCAATTTAATATTTTAATTTATGTTATATTTGTATTTTATAATATCATTATAATATTAATTTATATTTAAAAATTTAAAAATCTAATAAATCAAATTATAAATAAGAATGAGAAATTTATTGTAATTTAGAAAAGAAATTTGAAAATATATTTGATTTAAATATTTATTAGAATAACAAAATTAATAATTTACCAATTTTATTAAAATTAGCCTTAGATATATTTGATTGCTATTATTTGATATAGATATATGAAGTTTTTTAACATATACTAATATTCATAATGATAGATAATATATTTTTTCAGAAAATTCAATTACTACTTTAAATTTTTATATTTTAATAATAATAGTAGCTTAATAAGATACTTTAATAAAAAATAAAAACTGCATATTTTTAGCAAATTTTAAAAAATTAAACAAAAATAAAGTATATTTTATAAAAATTTATCATATTTATTTATATATTTTATCATATAAAATATGCATTTTTAAAATTAAATATTATAGATTTTAGGTAATTCTAAAGCAGATCTATTGACTATTTTTAAAAGCACAATATTTGAAAATTAACTTTTAATTTAAATTAATTTCTTCTTTTTAGAATAATTACTTGATAATAAAGATATTCTTTCTACTCAGTAAACCTTGCAAGTTAAATTATAATAACTTACTATTATTAATATTTTACATATATATTTTATTTATTTGAAAATTCAGATGTTAACAAATTCTCAATATATAATTTCTTACTCTAATTTTAATTAAAAAACTTAAATTAATAGAATATTAGACTTTTATTTAAAATATTATATAGAATATACTTTAACTGCATTTATAAAGTATTATAGATTATATAATTATCAAGTTTTTATATTATACTATTCTGTATATTATTATATACATTAATCTGATTTTATAAAAAATCTTTATAATATTATTTGAATAAATAAATAATATTTATATTATAAGATTAATATTTAAAATAGTATTTGATAAAAAAATTTTTACTTCTATATTATTTAATTTTTTGAATTTTATCTAAAATAAAATCTATTTGTATATTATCAATTAAATAAATATTTTTTATTTTTTTTTATTTATTTTTTATTAAGCTTAAGAAAAATTTTATTAAAAATATTAACTTATATTTAAGTTTTATTATTTTAAAAATAAAAAATTAAAAGATTTTTATAATTAATATTTTATATGACATAAGAAGTTTATATTTATAAATAAATATAAGAGTTATTTTTTCTATTTATTGCATAAAATTTTATAACTAAGATTTTTCTTTTTTATAATCTAATAAAGAAGTATATATTAATACTTTAGAAGATTTATTTTTTAGAATAGATTAATTTTATCTCTATTCTAAATATCTTCAAGATTATAAATACAAAAAACTATTATAAAATAAAATAATCATTTTCTATTGATTTAACAGAAAGTATACTTGCAACTTTAATTTATTTTTTAAATTAAATTAATACAAATTATAGTATTTTTAAAGCCAGTTAATTATTTAATTAAGTAATAAAATCTTTTATTAAAAACTAGTTTAATAACTTGTCTTTAATTTTAAAATACAGTTAATAACCAAAATTATGCAAACATTTTTAAAATCAAAAAAAATTATATATACATAATATAATAAAAATTAAATTTTAATAAATATAAATTCAATATATTTTTTTTATTAATTTATAAAAAAATTAAAAAAATTTAATAATTAATCCTATTTTTATTTATAACAATAATTGCTATAATTCGTCGTAATATACTATTAATCAGTTTTTTGTAATATTCTAGAAGAATAACTTTCTATATATTCTTTATATACTTTTTAAATATTTTAATACTAGATAGTAGTAGAGTATAGTGAAAAACTATCATTTTTATCTCAGCCTAAAAATTTTCAATTAGGTTGAGATTGAAACTTTATGCAAGCTAATTAATTATTTTGATTTTAGCATTTTTATGAGTAGCTGTAGCAATTTTTAAATGATTTAATACAATATTATCCTTTTAAAAATTCTATTATTACATAAAAAATATTTACATAAGGTAAGTATAACATAATTATTAATAATTTTAACATATATTTGATCAGTAACTTAATCTTTTAATGAAGTAATTAACCTAATTTCATATCAAGAAAAGTATCTTCAAAATATTTTACTAGAATTATATTTTACAGTAACTATAATGTATTTAGAGTTTAATTTTTCTCTATGTTTACATCACACTTTTCCTTGATAATCTTGTTAAAATTATATAAAAGTACTTTCATCTGAAAAAAATACTCTTTTCTATTATTTTACTATCTAATTTTATATCATAAACTCATTTAAAATAAACTTAATAATATTTTTATATTATAGCAGATTTATAATAAAGAATATAAGTAGAAAGTTTAACTTTCTTGAGATTTCAACATATAGTAAAGCAAAAATAGACTGTTTTGTATAAACTGTCTAAATAGTTAAAAGGTTTTTTTGAGTAAAATCAACAAATTTTGCTATCTTCTTAAATAAAAGCTTTAAGTTTTTGTTAAACTGATATACTTAGAAGCAGTAAGTGATCATTCTATTTTTTAGTTTTAAAAACCAGTTTTGTGAAAATGTTTAAGAATACTATAAACAACTATTTTAAATGCATTCTAGTTGTTTAATTAATATAACTTAACTGTTTATATTTATAATTATAATATAATTAGTTTTATTATTAATAACTTATCTAATATTAAATGCATTATTAACCTAAAAACTAAATGTATTTTCAAGTTAAAATTAGTTTAAAACATGAAATTTTTTAATACTTTTTTAAATTTTTAAAATTGCAAGCTTAATGTTTTAAAATATTAGTAATTTTTGACTTTTTAACATAATATTATTAAGTAAAATTAATATTAAAAATTATTGAATTTTTTTATTTTATAAAGTTTATATTTTGTATAGTAAAAAATAAAGTTTTTTTGAAAAATTTTTTGCATTTTAATCACATTTAATAAATAAATTATCTATATTTTTTATAATTTATATATAGTTATATATTTAATTGTTAAATTATATGATCATTTAGTATATAAAATATATAGCTTAATATGCTTGTTTAGTTAAAATAATTTCAAATGTAATAATAATATTTTATTATATAAATCATATTTAGTATAATTAAGTATTAAAAAATTTTTTATAATACATAATTTAATATAATCGGCTTTCAGTATGTATAAGTTTGTTATATTTAAAATTAATTGTATTATTTAATTAAAATTATCATTTTAAATAAATAATTTAAATATTATTTAATTAGAATGATTAAATTATCATTTAATTAGAATAATTAAAATGGTTAAAATATTGTTTTAATTAAATAAAAAAAAATATCATTTAATAAAAATTATTATTTTAATTAAATAATAAAAATTTATTTAAATAAAATAATTAAAATTATCATTTTAATTAAATGATAAAAGTTTATTCAATTAAAATAATTAAAATTATCATTTTAATCAAATGATAAAAAGTATTAAAAAGATTTATTATAATTATTATTCTAATTGAATAATAAATTATTATTTCAATCAAATTATAAAAAGATTGTTTAATTAAAATGATTAGAATATTAATATTATTCTAATTAAATAATAAAGATATAATTAATCTGAATTTTTAAATTAATCTAAAATTTAATTTAGACTCCTAAATTATTTTTATAATATAAAACAAAAATATTTTATGAAATTAGTTAAATTAATGTAAAATATTTATTATTTTTTATAATTTTTATTTTTTTTACAGTATTTATAAATAATAAATAATTATTTATAAGTTAGTTAAAATATTATAAAGAAAATTAATTAAAAAATATTTATAAAATTGTTTATATATAAGATATTTAAGGTAATAAAAAATTATAACTGAAATAATAGTTTAAAAAAAAATTATTAGAAATATTAAAAAAAAAAAAAGATTAATTTAATAAATTTAAATATTATACAATCAGAACTCAATATAAAAATTTTTTAGTTTGATGATTTTGATCTTTTATAATGAGGATTTAAAAAAACAATATATTGATTTAAATAGTAAAAAAATAAAAATTTTTTACTATTTTACAATAAATACAATAATTTTATTTACTATTTATATTATTATTATATATTATATTGTTTCTTTTTATAATATTTTAATAATAAAAAAAAGAATTAATTAGAACTAATTAATGTTTAATTGGATTAAAGATTCTAGATTTTATAATTTAATACTTTACACTTAATACCTTTTAAAATTCTCAATTCTGCATTAGTTACTTCAAAATTTCTGATACTTTTGTTAAAGAATTGTAGAAACTATTTCATCATTATCTTGCAGATTAATTTATTTGGATTCAGCCTTATTATTTCAATAATTTCATTACCTAATAATAAAACATCATTATGATTTATTTTATTAACAAATGGTAGTTTGTTTATTACTGTATATCTTTTAAATTCCTTTGAACTTTATATTATTTAATTTTTATTTACGTCCTTAAAAATTAGTTAAAAATAATACAAGATTTTTAAGATATGACAACTGATAATTTTGAAATCTATATATGAAAAATAAGCCGTATTATTATCATTGAAAATGAGCCTTAACCCCCTAGCACATGAATATTGTTCATATACCCCCCGAGTTTTATTTTAATTTTTTTAATTTTTTATTACAATTTTGGACATTATTTTATAAAAAAGGAACTTATTGAAGTTAAAAGGCTTAGATGGTTTAATTTGTGAGATCATGCATCAATACGTTTTATGAACTTCTAAAAATGAACGCAGCATCAACAATATGATGATTGTTCGATTAAATGACCTGCAGGAACAACCTGTTTATAAAAAAGTTGATGTTTTTTTTTTTAGGTAATTCAAAAGTGGGAAAAAGCGACTTTGCGAATGATCCTATGATCAGTTTATTTACTTGTTTATCCATTAAGCAATTTCCTCCCAAATTGGTTTTTTTTTTCTTTTACGAAATTTATATTGTTTCAAATGTATGTAACTTTTCTCGACTGTCAAAGGAACTGCACCTCGCTTATGTAAGATTTAAATGACTGGAATTTACCTATTCATATTGTTCTCTTAAATGAGCATTGTTGGCTTCTCTCGGAAAAATTTAAAAACGGAGACGTCAGTACCCTTTATTAAATCAATCTCTTGTACCAAATAAAAGATAGTAATCAATCAAAACATAGTCACGTAAAGAACATTGTGCATATATTACATAAAATATACAAATATTTATGGTACGAATCGGCATACCAAAAAGGTAATTAAATGAATGAGATTATATGACACATATGACCAACGTTTTTCCTGGTCTAGAACATCATCAAAGATGGTAGGGATTCCCGAATTTCAAATGCGGAAGTGTTACCATACCGATCAGGTTTACAATAATAATAATTATAATAAAAAAAAAAAAACTTCGACAATTTCGGTTTTTTTTTGGTAATTTAAAAAAAAAAAAATTTTTTTGCCCAATTTACAATAAATGGTATAATTCATTAAAATTTATTAAAAAAACTTACATGAGAAGGGAAAAAGGATGTCAATAATATATTATATATAAAAAATTTTAATTAATAGATTCTTAGAAAATATTATACGTGTAAAATTTTAGAAAAAGCTTTTGCCATTTTCTAGAATTCGAAATAAATGATTATAATTTCTTTTTTTTCCTTAATCATTTGCTTACTATTACGATTAGTCCACCCTCATAATTTATAATTTAATGTTGGTTAAAATAAAAACGCGCGTATTTGAAAATCTTATTCGTAATTTCTTTCCTTATTTACTAATTGTCGAATTATTTAAAGTTATAATGAATCAGTATTCGTAAGCGACTTCAAAAAAAAAAAATTTGTTTCGTCACTAAAGTCGAGAGAAATTTGGTTGACAGTTTCAACCAATTTTTCGAAAAAAACATTAAAATTTCTTAAAATAAAAAAGAATTAAATTCGTTAATGTGAATTTTTTATTTCGATAAAAGAAAAAAAAGAGGTCATATTGAAAGACTTACATGGAGATTTAGATTTAGTTTGTAGCAAGGTAACGATTGTATTCTTTTCTGACCAAGTGAGTAATTTATGTTGTAATATCATTCTACAAGCAGCTTCCCAGTCTTGCTGGCTAGCTACTGAAATAGCTTCCTTGACAGCAAGCGCAACAAGTCGGGTACGATTTATCTCGTTGCCTGTTTCAGCCTCAATATTTTCTTGGAATTGTAAGGTATTTTGATTTGAAGACATCATGAAAGTTGCCTAAATGCAAATATAATGACTCGGTTAATTTTTTTTTAAAACTAATCGGTATTAAACAAGAGGAAGGAAGGAAGGAAGGTAGAAAGGAGAAGAAATAATAAAATAAATGAAAATAATAAAATAAAGCCGAGTTGATAACTTACGTGCATGTTTCGCGAGAAAAAAGAAATAAGTGAAAAGTAAATGGAGATGAGAGAAATTAAGGGTAATAAATTGACTTATATTATTAAGGAATGAAAAAGCCAAAACCAATTTGGAGATGATTTGTCTGCAATCAGTCAAGATGGAAAAAATAATTTCTCTAAATATCAACGTGATTCCATTTTTAAGAAAATCGCCATTCACATGCTGCGGGAACTACATTAACAAGATGGATCTAGACCTTGGAATTTATGCATGAATTTTTTTTTTTTAAAAATATTTTTTTTAAAGTACTTATTTATTTGTTTATTGTAACATGAAATGTTTTACGTGAGGAATATCCCGCAGCTTGTATTGTTTGGGAACGTCATTACAAAAATGAAAATTGTGGGAAGCAATGATTGCGCCAAGTAAACGATCTACGCGATTCTAGACCGTATCATAGCCTAACTTTATTAAGTGAAAGTCATTTGAAATATATAATTAAATTGGATTTGGATAATATAAAGGAAGTTTTTCGAAAATATAAAACAGTTTTCACCAAGGTCAAATAATTTTTTATTGTTGGGTCTTGGATGAATTATCGTTATATATTCATATTCAATCAAATATCAGAATTTCATAAATTCCTTCATTATTATATTTTATTGTAATGGATTTTATAAAATTAACATGGCACCGATTATTGTTTGATCTGTTATAGCAAAAAGGACAAATGATTAGTAATTAATGGGGAAATGTTTCATCCCTTCATTTAAAAAAAGATTTCTGATTCGGATAATTTTAGAACTTTTTTTTTTTTTTTTTAACATTGGTTAAGAGACAGCATTCGCTCCTTTTTAGTGATTTGAATGAATCTACTGCTTAAAGTTATATTGTATTTTATTTTTTTTTTTCTCCTCGGTCTAGATTGTTAAAATTATTAATTGACCCATGAAAAAAGTAACATTGCGTTGATTATCGATTTTGGTAAATCTTACGTTTATGTATTAGTGTAGATCTGCCTCTGAAAAAGTTTATCGATGTTTATCTTATATCTTACCTACTAACTAAATTAATCCTTTTATTAGAAATTTAGAGTTTACCAATGTTGCCTCCGAGATAATGATAATAATTAATCCAATTGCGCTTTGGCGTGACATATAAGCAAAATTCTTTCAAAACTTCACACCTAATTTTCGGCAAATCAAATGATAAGATTTACTGTACATAATGACTTTATTTGACCAACGAGGACTTGTTATATATTTTTGTAAACTATCAATGTAAATAAAATTTATTGTGAACCATTAATTACATCTGCAGAATTTCAACCATCAAATAAGCGCATTTGCTTACATAATTTCATAATCCACAAAAAAAAAAATTTTTTTTGTTCTTTTTTTTGTTTTTTTTTTTTGTTTTTATTTTTTTATATTATTATTATTATTTTAAAGTAATAAGATATCTTAAAATAGCATGCATATATGTGCTTTATAATTGATTGTTACATGACGCAAAATTAGTGTCATGGTGGATTTCCGTTTAAGTTCTTGTCATTCAAGGACTTAATAGTAAAGCATTGACATAAAATTCTAATAGGGCAATAATATTTCAAGACAAAGACGCGAAATCATACTTATCGGCCAAATTAAACCAAGTAACACAAACCAATTCTTGAGCGAGGTTTCAGGTATAGGTGTTCGTGTACTTTTGACCCAAACAATTACATTTATTTATCCATAGAAAACCTAATTTACAGGTTATGATTAAAAATTTTACATTTAATGAAAATTCTGTAATGTTAAATCTCTACTTGTTAAAAAATTGCAGGGTCATGTGCTGTATCAGAATATAGTCTTGGAAATTGGAGTCCTGCAACGCGGGTTCAAAGTTACAACCCGGATTTTTTATAATTCTGGCAAAAGTTAAAAATTGAGCCGCTGATTGTATTATTTTATAACGAGATACGTATTTTAATGAAATTATTGACGTACATGAGCAATCAACTTCAATAATTTTCTTTGGTTTTATTTCAATAAAAATTTGATAAATTAATATATATTACTATTTTTGGTATTAGTAAAATAAAAGAAAAATTATTGAATTGCAATAAATTAATTTTTGGGTCAAGTTAGAATTGTCATATTATTAAGTCCGGGCCGGGCTTCAAAATTTTGGACTTATGCAGGAAGCATTATGGTTTACAAAGATTAACTGTTAAGGAATTTCGGTATTTTCGAATGTTTTGATTCTTTTATTCTTGGTAAAGAAAATTCTAATTAAGAAATAATTCTCCAATAAAGATTATTGGAAGCTTCCAAAACACATAGATATGTATACTTATTGCATATACTGTACAATTTAAAAATTAGACTAGTAAATATACTTTACTTAGTTAGGTCAGTAGTTGGGCGCCTCAACTTTAATTTCTTTAAACTATTACCTGGACTAGATCACGTGTTCCAATTTTGGCTCAATTTTTTCCTAATGCAGCCATTAGGTAACTAATTTTCTATCGCTATTATCATCTTATGAAAAAATTTAACCATCTAATGATTCGAAATCAAAGTTATTGATCAATTTCTTTTGATCAAAATCCGGATAGCAATTAGAACTTGTCCGTAGGTACTTACATTTTAAAGATCCTGGGAAAATTTGTTTACGTAATTTTTATCGAATTAACGTAAATCTGACTGGAACGAATGAATACGTAGAGAATCTCGTGATATCCAATGATTTTCTTCACGTGTGATTAAAATATCTATATTGGGGTCGCGAGAAGATCTAGCCAATCAAATTAAACCGAATAAATGGATGAAAGTGAAACTTTATGGGAGAACAGCAAAATGCTAAATAAAAAAAATCGGGCTTCGGAGATTATATTAAACGAAAAATCAAAATCGTTCTGGTCTTTATGTCAAAGAATAAAAAGAGGTGTGTCCTCCTGGTTTGATCCCGATGACAGATGATTACAGAATCCTATTGGTTATCTTATCCAACAAAGATAGTTTTGAAATAAAATGCAATTAATATTATAGAAAGATAAGGTGGTCTTTACTTAACGTTAATAAATCCGAAATATAAAACAAGATGAGTCATTTTTCATTTCAGGAAAAGTTTTTGTCCTTGAAATTTATTAATTTGTTGATCAAGTTGACTCAACATCATTTTTTTTTCTTTTTTTGTTTACAATCGGAACCTATTTACCGTATTTAATCCTATAGGAAAGAATGGTCAAAACAACATATTAAAAAAACTTTTGACTATTAGACATAATGTTTTCACTTTTGAATTCTGGAAAATATTAAAGAAAAGGACTTCAAGCAAAAAATTGATAAGGAATATAACATCCCGATCATAAATTCCAATTATCGGACAACGAATTTATCATTTGTAACATTACCTTTACATTTGAAATTGCAGATTGCCTACTTGTGTTGCAGAAACTAATCCTTCGGATGATTTTTTTGCTAATGAATTTGAACATCAAACTCTGAAGAAATTAGCTTGAGCACGAACATTAGTAATCGACTTGTCAAAGGGTTTAATTTAACCTTAAATTTGATGAAGGAATGAAATAAAACAATCTTTAAATATCATGCTGATTTGGAAATGCTGAATTTATCTTCGAAATTCTTAATTATAATTGACACATTACAAAGTGATAAAATATTTTTAAAAAAAGCTATTTCGCAAAACCCTTCTGAAGCTTAATATATTTATGGTACCGCAATTATTAATAGATTAGCTTTTGGTGAAAAAAATTGATAAAGGTCTGGATTATTTTATTGAAAGTATATAAAATTAGTTCAATATAATATTTATCAATTTATATTCTGAATCACTTGCAATAGTATAATAGTTCCGCTTATATTATTTCTTTCTATTTTTGATTTATGTATGTACAATAAAATTGTAAAATAAACCGGTTCTTTTCTTTATATACAAATTGCTCCACGTGTAATATTATTGGTCGAAGTTCACATTTTATTTAACAATTTATTTATTAATATTTATTAAATAAAATATAATAAAAATTAAAGAAAATAACTAAAAATAGTTAATAAATATTAAGTTTTATAAAACTAAATAAAATTATATTAAATTATAATTTTTATTCTTTGGATTTAATTTTTTTTATAAACATTATAATCTTTAATAAATATTAAATAAAATTTTCAAATATTAATATTATATTAATTATAAATTTTAATTATTGTAGAATCTTAGAAAATTACTTGTATAAATTTACATTTTGATTCACATAATTGTAAATTTTTGTTTAAAAATAATCTAATTTAATAAAAGTACTTGAATATTAAAGTTATTATCTTATAATTTGATTTAATTTATCAGAAGTTCTAAATATTAGAATTTAATAATTATTATAATAATTAAATTAAATCTTTTTTATTATTCTATTACTTTTTTTATTACTTTTTTATTAATTTCTTTTATTATAATACTTCAATTATATTAAAATAAATTTAATATAGTAAAACTTATTAAAAAAATCTTGATAATTATTAAGTTTTAAATAAGTTATAATAAAAAATTATACTGGATCACATAATAATTTACTAATAAAATTAAATACTTATAATTTTAATAATCTATTTTTTATACTTTAATATTATTAATATGAAGTTAGTTAATTTAAAAAAAAATATTTTTGATAATAAAAATAATAAAAAAAAGTAAAAACAGAATAGATTAAATAATTTCTTTTTAAATATATAAGATTTTTTGATAAAATTTTTTAAAATAAAAATTTTTAGATATATATAATATAGTATATTAAAATTTAATTTATAAATTTTTATATAATTTATATAAAATTTCAAATATATCAAAATTTTTTACTATATTAAAATATTTGATTATTAAATATTTTACTAAAATAAATAATTCTATCATTTTTAATTTTACTATATATTTATATTGTTTAAATAATATAAAAATCTGTATTATAAAATCATAACTAATATTTTTAATTCATTTCTAGTATTTACTAATCATATTTTCTAAAATATCTAAAATATTCTTAAAAATTACAATTTGATATCTATTATTTATATTTTTTTTTTTTTTTTTTTTAACGTGCGGTAGCTTTGTATAATCTTTATTAAAAGTAAAGTAAAAAGGATTACAAATTACAAATGAGAGAGTACAAAAATTTCTATCTAGTCAAGAC